>JAVGWX010000002.1:68165118-68347618 GCA_036924085.1 Ariolimax columbianus
AGTAGAAAGAGATAAAGAGAAAGAGATAAAGAGAGAGATAAAGAGAGACAGAAAGATAGAGAGAGAGAGGGATTGAAACATTGAGAAAAAGATAAACATAAGAGTTAATTTTTTAAGAGAAATTGATATACATTTTATCTTTTACGTTCACCTTATTTCTTTATTCCCCAAGGCGGTGTGCGTTGCACTGTTTTTATTTTGCGCATGTTGGCCCAGTGCATCCGACTTCGGCATTCATTTTATGTAAGGGTCTGCTTACTCCATTTTTTTCTAAGGGTTTACTTCCCCGAGGTAACGTCCGGTACTGTGATTAGGGAGCGAACCAAACACCTTCGGCTTTTGAGTCGTGCCACTTAACCACTAGCCCACGCCGTCCCCCTGTACATATATTGAAACATGCAGATGGATTTAGTGGTAGAGAGAGGGGCGGTGAAAGCAGAGTGTGAACGAGCTATAATTATATACTAGGATAATTGTTGATAATAGGCTGTAAACACACAAATGTAATAGGACAAGTGAAAACACGCTTAGCTAATTAAAAAAACGGTAAAGCTTAGCGCTTAGGAGGACCGGTTGCAACATTTCTGACAGCCTGAACAACAATTGAAACGACAGCATAACCACCACACAGCTGTAACGATTACAACCCAATTAGCCGCGTAGTTGAGTCGTAGAGACGACAGCTGTTGACAGAACCGCGTATTCAACCATGACAAGTAGGGAGGTGTGGTACTTTCACTTTCGGGTTGAAACAACTTACACAGTTGGGTGGGGAGAAGGGATGGTGGTAATGAGTGTCACATTCTAAATGTCCAGTCCCGCAAGGGATATCAACTAGTTAACTAGTCTAAGCACTTAGGTAACTAGGGGCCCGTTTCTGACGTTCTGATTACATTCGAGCTTCGCACAATCAGATTATCGTTTGCTAGAACGTACTTCAACAGAGCGTCCTATCACGTGTCGCGCATTCCAATTTCCAGTTTGATAACACCAGGGACGATAACCGACCGGAGCATGATTGTGAGTGAGTACATGCCCTTGCCACTAACCTCAGAGTATCAGATGAAACCTTAGACGTTGTTAGACTACGCCAGCTTCGATGTCGTGTAATATTTGTTACGGATATTTAAAAACCCAAATAAATTATCGCGAATATACAGTAGGAGCAGACTCAGAAATGAGATAATGAAATGGTACACAAGCTCTTCTGTCAATTGCCTTACTGGCGATTGCGATATGTTATGGTACATTTCATTAATAAGATAGTTGCACCTTTTCGCTGTTGTTGAAACTTCATCGATATGAATATATATCTTTAGAAGGAGCAGTTCGTTACTGTTGCATTTTCCGATACCGTATATGCCATTGGCGCTCTTCCAGGCCGCGTGGTCTGTGTCGACCCTAGCAGTAAAATCGACCGATAATGACCAGTTTTTCAGATTTGGTGACTAGCGTTGAGCGCCTCCATGTCTTCATAAACATATCCTCGGTCTCTTCGGGATTTGTCAATGTTGGTTGCGTATGCGCTGATAAGTGTGGCATGGCGCCCTCCTATTAGAGGGAGACGCAGTGTAATGAGATGGTCATTGATTACTTTAGGCATGATCGTGAGCTTGTGGACCATGTCGCTCTTGATGGCAAAGCCAACTCCAGCTTCACGACGTTCTACTTTGTTTCAATCGCTCCAGAAGAAAGTGAGTCCAGCGTCTTCCTCTGTGAGCTATTCTTGATCTACCAGTCTTGTCTCGCTCAGTGCGGCTATGCAGGTGTTGTATCTAGCCAGTTCCCTGGCGATCAGTGTTGTCCGTCGTTCGGGTCTGTTCGCTATGGCATTGTCCAGTTGTGTGCGGACATTCTATGTTGCAAGAGTTATGGGCCGTTTTCGTGATTGTTTTCGGCCCGTCCCGCCGCTGCAGTAACGATTCGCTGGTCAGGGTGTGATCCGTAGGGTGGTGTCGTGAGTTGCGCAATTTGTTTATAGTGAGGGAGATGTGTGCAGGATATTCCGCTCATCTTTCGTCCGGATCCAACGTGTTTTAGAGGAAAGACATTGTCAACACTTCTAGTGAAGGGTTCGGATGCAGACAGTAAGGTGTCATCGTGTGCCTCCCTTTTCTCGGTTTCCCTTTCCTTCTCTCATCGCTGGAGAACTACTCATTACAAACACAGCTTTCTGACTTCTGGTCCGAAATAGAACCACGTGGATGCACCCAAGGTCCTGACGCTGGCATCTCATTGACTACATTATCATCATACGTAGGTGTCACGTGGATGCTGGAAAAACGAAGAGCATGTGTGGTACAGGATGCTCGACCGACCATCGACTTGTCATTGCCAAGCTAAACTTCTAGATCCACCCAGGATGCGTCCCCAGGTTACGAAACCACAGAGGAGGCTAATTGTCGTTAAGCTGAAATACAAACTCACGAGAAGCAGCTTCCAGGAAGAGCTTGAGGGAAGACAATCTTAGATTCGGTTTATAAAGAATGACATCGAATAGAACTTGGCATCCATGAGAAACACCCTCAACGATACAGCAGTTAAACATATTGGGCCACTCACGCGCAGGTATAATGACTGGTTTGATGCGAACGATCTGGAAATACAGGGCCTTCTCGATGAAAAACATGGAGCGCACAAAGCAAAGAACACTAAAGAGACGCACCCTCTCCATCAGCAAAAGCGGCATTCAATACTGCTTGCAAGGCCATCCAGACCAGGCTTAAAGAGATACAAGGTTCAGTAACAACGCTGACGAAATCGAGATGTTCACCGAGCGTCATGATCATAAACGGTTTTATGAAGTAATGAAAACTCTCTACGGCACGCATCCCTCTGGTACCTCCCCAGTTGGCAATGTGGATAGGACACTGCTAACAGATAGGGCTGATTTCCTAGACAGATGGGCGGATTACTTCTTCAAAACACTAAACCACCCATTGTCCATAAATGAAGAGGCCATCCAGCGAATATCGCAGGTGGAATTGAACCTGGCGCTGGATAAACTCATCACTATAGTGGAAGTCGATAAGGCAATCAGAGCACTATCTATAGGAAAAGCTCCAGGCACTGATGTAAAACCAGCAGAGGTATACAAGACAGCTGGCCCATCCCTCACCAGAAGGTTCACTGAACACTTTTGCAACAAGTGGACTGAATGATTCCGCAGGATATAAAGGACGCCCAATCGTTCACATATACAAGAGGAAAGGCAACAGGCAACAGATGCGACAACCATCCTAGAATATCGCTACTCTCCGTAGCAGCTACGATCCTAGCTTGTTTACTGCTCAACCGACACAACACAAGCTTTGAACAAAGCCACCATTTCCCAGAAAACCAATGTGGATTCATAGCCGGAATAGGCACAGTGGACACGATCTTGTACTGTGTGGTTGTAGTCTTGTTACGTGACCAAACCATTTTAGTTGTTGTCTTTTAATGTAGTCTAATACTGGTGTTGTTCTCACCAGTCTCCTGATGTCATCGTTTCTGAACCTGTCTCTATGCTAGGAACATGGCAGAGCGAGAACAATCTATGGAGGCAAATATCGCCCTCAAAGCCGCCACGACGAAATACAAATACACTCTAAACCAAACAGCAAGAGAAAGCTGGAAAAACAAAACTGAAAGCCTCAACCTAGACAAAGAAGGGAACAAGCTATGGAAGCTAGTCAGAGCCATGAATGACGAAACCCCTTCAAACAAACAAATTACCATCAAGCAGGGCGAAAACTTGCTCACTGGAAAAAAAGCCGCAAACGCTTTTGTCGAACACTATGCCAGAGCAAACCCCATCGAGGTCCCTGCAGATAGGCATACAGACATTAGTCAAGAGCAAAAGGGGCACGACAACATCAATACGGCACCTGAAGAGCACATGATGGCCAAATTAACAATGAGTAAAATGGAAGAAGCTATGAGAACATTAAAGAAAAGGAAATCTCCCGGAAAAGACGGGATAACAAACGAAATGCTGATGGGGCTGGGCCAAACAGCGAAGAGGAAACTGCTATCAGTCCTGAACCAAAGCTGGAAAAGGGGTATTGTACCCCAGGCATGGAAAAACGCAGTACTTGTACCAGTGCCAAAGAAAGGAAAGGACAAAACAGATCCAAATGGATACAGGTCTATCAGCCTACTGAGCTGTGTCGGCAAACTGATGGAACGTATGATAAACACCAGACTGATGTGGCATCTAGAAGAAAAACGAATACTAATTCCACAGCAAGCAGGGTTTAGACAGCACAGATCCACTGAGGACCAGGTCATCCTCATAGCCCAGCAAATAGAAGATGTCTACCAGGCACAGAAACACACAGTAGCGGTTTGGCTGGACCTGGAAAAGGCATTTGACAAAGTCTGGAAAGACGGACTTAGAGTCAAGCTAAGGAGAAGTGAAGTTTGTGGGAGAATGTACAAGTGGATCAACCACTACCTCAAACAAAGAATGGCATTGCGGCATGGACAACAGCAGCAAAGACGAACTTCGATAAAGTTAGCAAACTTCAAAACCAAGCCATGAGAGTTATGACAGGAGGCATGGAGTCAAAGCCAATTGAAGAACTTGAAAAGATTACAAAACTGCAATCCATGACCGATAGAAGAGACTGCAGAGCCCAGCTGCAGTCAGAGAAACTCCGAAGACTGAATGACCATCCAATGCACCAGAGACTAAACAATTTGGGAAATGGGAAACTAAAGCGGAGAAACTTTGCAGAATAACCAAAGCAAAGATGCACGAAGATCCCATAAACGCACAAACAACACCAAAGCCCATCACTGCTGTACGAAAACCTACCTGGAGGCAGCATATATATTTCCAGAGGTGGTAGAAAATATACCAGGTATTGGAAACAAAAACTGCCAGTCTGAAAAAGAAAGGAGAGATACTACCCTAAGCTTTTAAATCGAAAAACTATCCAAGCATGGACTGGACCCATGCATACACCGACGGTCCTGTAACAAACACTACACAGAACGGAGGGGCAGGAGCATTCCTGAACCTACCAAATGGCAGAGAAATAACACTGTCATTTTGCTACTGGTAAGTACACAAGCAATTTCAGAGTGGAGGCAGAGGCACTGAGGGCGGCAGTGGAAGAAATGGTGACACATAAAGAAAATGAAAGCCATACAGTCCTGCTCACAGATGCTCTGGCCGTATTCACTGCGCTAAAAAGCCAGAAAAACACTGAGCTTAATGACTTAAGAGCAGTACTCTGTGAACTATGCCAGCAGTTCGCACCAAAAAGGGTAGCGGTACTGTGGGTCCCATCACACTGCAACATCCAAGGCAACGATGAGGCAGACAGAATGGCAAAAGAAGGTGCAAGACTACCACAAACAGATACTAGTATGACGTATGAAGAGTCAAAACGGCTTATTAAAGCCAGATACATGACCAAATGGGAAACTGAACATACCGGCTACACCAAAAACGATGCCTATTACCAGTTCAACAGAAGAGAGCAGGTCGTTGTCTTCAGACTTCGCACTGGCCACAATAGACTGAGGTACCACCTATTCAACAAATTGAAGATAGGGTGTACCGACGAATGCCCGTGTGGTACCGGGAAAATGACCGCTGAGCATCTGCTGCAGAACTGCCCGACATACGAGGATCAGAGAGAGCAGATGTGGCCATCACCAGTGGAACCACAAGACAAGCTCTATGGCAGTGTCGACAGCCTCAGGATGACCGCTGCTTTTTTCGAAAAAATAATGGTTACTCTCTGACTGCGTACGATGAAGAAGATGAAGAAGAAGAACCTGTCTCTCCTTGTTACACCCAATATTTTTTCACAGGCATTTCATTTCTGTTGTTACGATGTAGCGTTTTTAATTTGATGTTAGTGTCCAGTTTTTACATTGATAACACAGTGTGGGATAGGAAATTGTGTTGTATAAAGCTATTTTAGTAGTTATTGTCAATTAAGTATTGGAGTTAATTGTCCAATGATCTGATTTTCTTTATTGCACCTTTGTTAGATTTCTGCCGTAATTTTTCCATTCGCTGAAAACGTGCTGCCCTAAGTATGTGATATCTTTCATCTGTTTGATTTGTTGTTTTTCAATTCGATATTCATGTCCCCGGCTGTGCTAGGTTTCATGACCTCAGTTGTTTTTTCTACATCGATTTTCATGCTGTATTCTTTACTTACTGTATTTAGTTTATCACATCTATGCTGCAGTTGTAGCTCTGAATTTGCAATGACTGCTTGATCGTCAGCAAAAAGAAGTTCACTTAAGAGTTCACCAATGTTGCTACCTTAATTTGGTTTGGCTGTTTTACAAATGTGGTCTACAATATTCCTCCATAGTGTGCCAATATTTTCTCTATATGATGTCAAAAGCTTTTTCTTGATCTACAAACGCAACATACAGTTCCTGATTGTATTTAACTGTTTTCTTCATTAATTTGTCGGAGTGTAAAAATGGTATCGGTGCACCTTTTGTTCTTTCTAAATCGAATTTGAGTATCTTTGAGCTGAGGTTCGATAATGTAGCGTAATCTTTTTTTCCAAGATTTTACCAAATATTTTGCCAGTATGTCTCAGGAGCGATATACCACTATATTTTGTACAGTCTATTTTGCTACCTTTATTTTTCCATATTGGGATTATAATTGCATTTCTCCAATCTTCTGGAATTTAAATGTAAATTAAACTTGAAATTTCAAGTAACAAACGGAGTAAAACAAGGATGCGTGCTCGACCCGACCCAGTTCAGCATGATGTTCGCGGCCACGATGACAGACGACTTCAGATCGCGTGAGCTTGGCATGCCCACAAACTACCGCACTGATGGCAAGGTACTCAATCCCAGAAGAATGAAGGCCAAAATCAAAGTGGCTGACAACATAATCAGAGAACTTGTGTTTGCTGACGACTGCGCTCTGAACAGCAACTCAGAACTGAACATGCCGGTGGGAATGGACCGGTTCTCTGCCGCATGCACAAATTTTGGTCTGACGATAAATGTCAAGAAAACAGATGTCAAGTACCAAGCATAACGAGGCATGATGTAAATACAACCAAAGACTACAGTCAGCGGACAGACGCTAAATGTCGTAGATAAATTTACGTATCTGGGCAGCACGATGTCAAGATCTGTCAGCCTCAATGATGAGGTGGCAAGAGAGTAGCAAGGGCCAGCATAGCCCTTGATAGAATGTGTTCGGTGGTGTAGAAATGTAGTGTCATCAGGGTCAAGACCAAACTCAAAGTCTTCAGTTCCATCATCGTCCCAACCCTACTCTACACCTGCGTAAGCTAGACTGTATACTCTGGACATGCAAGTAGGCTAAACTCCTTCTACAAAAGTTGCCTGAGGTGAATAATCTACATTCATTGGCAAGATCGTGTCACTGACATCGAGGTTTTTTCGACGGCTGACATGTCCAGCATCCGTACTAGAAAAAGCACGATTAAGTTTTGGGCCGGACACCTCGTTTGTATGTTAGACGAACGAGTCTCAAAGAAGCTCTTCTACGGCGAGCTGAGAGAGGAACGACGCGAGAAAGGGCGCCCAAAGAAACGTTCTGGGAGACTCACTGAAAAGTTGCCAGGTAGATGTCACCACATGGGAATGTCTTGTGCAAAAACAGATCTGACCGGTGGAGCGCAGTCAAAGCGGGTGTAGCTACCAGGGAAGACGACCGTGTTGTGAAAGACCAGAGCAGACGCGAGACCCAGAAATCAAGAACAGCGGGAACACGAACACCTTCTACTGACCTCGTGTGACCATAATAGGGCAGATGTTTTCCTGCCCGCATTGGCCTGCCCAGCCTCCATGCACACTCACAGCCATCAGTGACGAAATCTTTGACGAAGATGATGTCGGCGGTTCTCATCGACAACGATTGACAGCTATTATTATTATTATTATTATTATTATATATATATATATATATATATATATATATATATATATATATATATATATATATATATACAATAGTTTGGTAGGTATGGAGTAAGGTATTTGTTTCTCTCATTGAGTAGAATTACTATTTTATGCTCCCTAAAAAGGACGTTAAGTAGCTGGTTGTAGCTTCCCTCACATCCCAAATGTGCTTATGAATGTGGACAGGAGTCCTCCAGGCGGTTGGGCTATTGTTTGGATTCATGTGCGTGTCTCTCACTACTACGGAGATTACGTAAATCCCTCATCTCGTTAGCCCGTTTCCAGAAAAGGCTGTATGGAAGACAACGCGAGGGTCTTGGTCAGTATATTTTGCCTGACCCTGACTAACATGACTGATCAGTATGTTGCACCTGACCAGACGTTAGTCTTCCTTACCTAGGTAGGTAGGTAGCAAGTTAAGTAGTTGGTAATTAGGTTGGTATAGATAGATAAATAGATAGATAGATAGATAGATAGCTAGATAGATAGATAGATCGATAGATAGATCGATAGATAGACAGATAGACGGACAGACAGACAGACAGACAGACAGACAGACAGACAGATACATTGATAGATAGATAGATAGATATATAGATAGATAGATAGATAGATAGATAGATAGATAGATAGATAGATAGATAGATAGATAGATAGATAGCGATAGATAGATAGATAGATAGATAGATAGATAGATAGATAGATAGATAGATAGATAGATAGATAGATAGATAGATAGATAGATAGATAGATAGATAGATAGATAGATAGATAGATAGATAGATAGATCCTTTTTCTGTATACTTTCTCAGAAAAATGGAAACAGACCCAGACATCAATTTGTCCTAAGTTTTCTTTATTGGAATTGCCAATAATAGAATTTGTTACGGACCCTGTTTCGGTGTTCTTGTGAAATTGGAAACCAAGTTGTTCAACCTGTGACATACAGGAAGAAACAAAAAACGGATGGAAAACAGAGACAGAGAGACGAGCAGATTACATCGACTTGAAAAAATTTTAAAAAAGACGTATCATGCTACGGTGAAAGGTTTAGAAAGGTCCCTAATGAGTTCAGAAAACAAATATCATTTCGGCAGCCTGGTTCCTGGAGACTCAGGCAGTTGGTGCGTGTGAATTAGGTGATCAGTCACTTGGTATATGTAAATTAGATAACCTGTCAATTGACGTATGTAAACTAGATACCCAGTCAGTTGATGCATGTAAACTAGATAAGCCGTAAGTTGACGCATGTAAACTAGATAACCCGTCAGTTGACGCATGTAAACTAGGTAACCCGTAAGTTGACGCATGTAAACTAGATAACCCGTCAGTTGACGCATGTAAACTAGATAACCCGTCAGTTGACCCATGTAAACTAGATACCAAGTCAGTTGACGCATGTAAACTAGATACCCAATCAGTTGACATATAAATTAGATAACTTGTCACTTGACGCATGTAAACTAGGTAATCAGTCACTTAATGCATATAACTCTTCAACCCTTCTTCACCCCCGGTTGTAAGGAGTTGGAGGTGAGGAGGTGGGGGGTGGGGTGGGTCTTATTTCCTTGTACCGAGTACAACAGACAATTCAGAGTTTCGATTGTCTTTTTTTGCCATATTCGAATGCATGAATGCTGACAACGTTCCCCTCATCAGTTACGATGGACGAACAACAATAACAACAGCAGCAACAAAAACAACAGCAGCAAAGATACACTGTAAGATGTAGACGCGTACCAATAAACAGGCGGTTCCGGCCATATAGTAGTTTTTCTACAAACATGAGACAGCAGTTGAACCGAGCATGCACATCAGCTGCCTTCTTCAGTACCGCACTGCCCATTCCGGTAGCGCCAGGAAGTGTAACAGAGTTACAAGGGTCGAACGAGCCAACGCCACGGAAGCCCTGACAATACCGTTCGTGGTACCCATACATAACTTAAGAAACCTGCCCTAGAGGTACAGTTAATATAACGAGGCATTGTCCTTAATTCTCAAACAATACAGTTCAAGACTGTCCAGCCCAAATAGTTACTTCACCAGGATTTCTACTAGAAATTCCACGACCTTCTAAGTCACATAAGTAGGTATCCTTTCTCCGGCGACACGCCAGTTCAAATAATGTTTGAGGGAATTGAACTCAAGAAAATAGAAGTCATTGACCAAATCGAGGAGCTTAGCATATAAACTGGGGAGATGAGTTTGTAAAAAGAAGGCAGATCAGAAAGAGCAGAGAGAGAGAGAGAATAGAAGATAGACCGGAACAGTAGCTAGATAGACTACAGAACATAGCCAGTGAGTGACAAGAATAGATAGATATTATTAGAAGCCACCAAAGCAGAACAACACTCAAAGGCAACGAGAGATCACGCACGTGTAAGAATCTGTTTGTGTGTAATGTTATGTTTGAGTCGTCGATAGCACCTGTCACACGTGTCACTGACTTTCAAGTTCCTGAGTGGCATTCGTCTGCATTCTTGTCAGAGGAAGACGTGTTGCTTCAACACGAAGCTGGACAACACGTCGTGACACATGTGTTACCTTGGCATGACAGCCACAGTAACAGAATCACTTTCCTCTGTCATATGCATTAGCACAGCTGCAGTTGCCGAGTTCCTGACGTTGAGACGAGACAGGAGGCTCAGTAGACATTCATGTTGAGTAAGCTGAGAGGTGGAACATAAGGCCATCAGACGAGCGAGGACAGAGAGATTAGGACTGAGAACAAGTAGCTAGACAGAATCATATCAACGCAAAGGGATATAGGCGGCGAATAGAACGATTGGCTATACTCCGACCACGTAATTAGAAACGTGCTAATTGCATGAAACTCTTGAACGTTAGTTAAAGAAGTGTTGATAACGAAATTCTTAAACGATTCTCATGCTTAGTATTACTATTATAATGTGTATATTGTTCAAAAAATAAATATTCATTGTTTTGCTGTTAAAAGAATTGTTAGTGGTTTAAATACAGTGTCAGTTAAGGAGTGAGAGTGGTAAGGAAGAAAGTTAGTAATAAATCGGTAATAGAATAACGTTAAGTCTGTCATAATTACAATAAATAGTACCGTGACCTAGGATAGCTATAACGTGAACCCTGTCATATTTACAATAAATAGTTCCCGGACCTAGGATAGCTATAACGTGAACCCTGTCATATTTACAATAAATAGTACCGTGACCTAGGATAGCTTTAACGTTAGAACCTGTTATAGAAGGGACTAGAAAAGATGCCCTAAAATTACCTGCTTTTGTTCAATCGGATCAGTAACATAAACTGAAGATAGGTGGCACTGACAAATGCACCTGTGGTACAGGAAAAATGACCGCTGAACATCTGCTGCAAAATTGCCAGACATACGAGGATCAGAGAAAGCACATGTGGCCATCACCAGTGGCTACACTAGACAAGCTCTATGGCAGTGTTGACAGCCTCAGGATGACAGCTGCTTTCTTCGAACAAATTCAAGTTGACGTCTGACAGCGTACGAAGAAGAAGAAGAAGAAGAAGGATCAGTATCAAGCGTTCGACACATTATAACTACATAATTGTAATACCTACTATACTTGCCGCATGAACTGTGCGCATGCTTATCAAATCAAGCAATCAAAAACCTGACCGCTACTTGTAGAGCATATGTCTTCATACAAATACCCGCCAAACCATCCGAACCAGTTCTGTCCACGTCCTGCCTGCCCCCCTGATATTGGTATCATGCTCTCTCGTCCACGAGTGTCTCGGTCTCTTCTTTTTCTCATGCACTGTGGATTCCAGAACAGAGGCAGTCTTATAATACTGTCAACTGATTTCTGCAATGTGTGGTCTATCCGGCGCCAACGTCTTCTCCGAATGTCCTACTCCACTGATGTCTGTCCCGTATCTTTCCAACAGTTCCACATATGCGATCCTTTCGTACCATTTCTACCTTTATATTCTGGGCAGACAGCCATTTACGAAATTATGTACCTTCTTCGTAAGTGCCTTTGTTGTCCTTCGTGTTTCAGAGCCTTACTATACATACTTCACGTTGGAGTTGAAGATTGTTATTTTAGTAGCAGTTTTTAACTATTTGTTGATTTCCGTACTGTTCGCAATGCAATGAAAGCACACCTCGGCTTCTGTATTCATAACTGAACATACTTTTCTCTACCTCCAAAAATATCTATATTGCTAAAAAAACGAATGGATACTACAACTACGGCTAGCAAGCCAAAACGGAGGATCGCCGTGGTCGCAAACAGACCCAGTATGTCGATCAATCATCCAATTTTGTAGGTAGCTCTACTGAGATTTGCAGGTCATTATTCTCGAACAACAAGTCAATGGCTCTCAAATAAGCTTTTGTATGGGTATGAGAGTATGGTTAGGGAGAGGGTATTATTGAAGGGAAGCGATAACCTGGTCGTCCAAGGGATTCATTGCCAGTCTCTAGCGAGTCGTATAAGTAGTGTCAAATAGACGCTACCATCTTCGAAAACTTGACTGTACAAAGTCCAACCTGGAAATGCGAGGTCAAAAAGCATGCTGCAGTCAGTGAAGGCTTCTGTGTGCAGACAGGTCAGGATAAGCGCGCAATAGGACAATCTAGAGCAGATGGAATACCAATACCAGCAGTAGACCATGTTTGTGAGTCATGCAATATAACTATTCTTGTTAGCAGTGGCTTGATCAGTCACATTCGTAGCTACATTAATAGTTGTCCATCACAAGTGATGAAGACCACTCTCTTTGTTCAGCCGTGTGGACAGTCGTATCTCTTGCTGTGTCCGCTGAAATGCGTGACTTGCGCGGTGATTTGGATTAAAGTGAGGAAGAAACTGCGCCTTTTGTCAACCTCACTCACAGAGCCTAATCTACCTTTTGCCAGTGGCAAGACATTTATCGAGACGACTGGAGATAGCATAGGATGCAGATTTTGCCTCAGGGTTACCACCGAAGCCTTTCCGTAAACATGTAACCCGCAGGGTAGAAAGATGGGAAGGCATCTAACGCAGTTTGTCGTGCCTTTTCGATAATCACAAGAGGTCGTATGGACAACACTCAGCGTGTGAGTGAGTCTGGCATCTCTCCCCAGCTGTATTCAGTTCATCATAGTAGCATCTAAAATTCCCATACGCCATATTCGTGAAGATGAACTGGCAGAACTAACCCGTGAGATACGACACAGGTATAACTAGTTAAAGCGTAGCGCCATTCAGCCGGCGCCCAGACCAGGATAAACGGATGGAAGAAATCACAAAAAAAGAACGGAATAACAAGTCCAGACGGAAAACAACTCCACGTATCCGTGAACACAAGTGTAAGTCGTCGACTAGTGTGAATTCCAGGCAAATCCGTGGTCTGGAGGTATCCATAATGATCCAAAACGAAATCTATTATCGTGGGATTTTCATGTCTTCCTGTGTGCCCCAACGACCTGATGGGTTACGGGATGAACTGAACTGAACATCACTTTGGCATTTCCTAGCGAGAATTTTGGCGCGAGATGACATTTCCCTACACCATTTCAAATATATATTATGTTTACTCGATAAGGTCGCACAGGCTGAGATTTGAGTGCTTGTTTGTGGCTGTACCAATGTACATGTGTTCTACCACTCGTTTGTTTGTCATTCGTGAAATGTACTTCGTATGTTTCTGATCTGTCTGACTAAGACGGACAGACAAAGTGTAAGACATTTGAAAGAAACAACTGAAGGTCAAAGTTATGGGTAGACAGAAACATGTTAGGCATGTACTGAAAGCAAAGGCTGAGTGGTAAGATGTTATCACTGATGGTTAGGAGACGGCAAAATACATCATCTACACGTACAAATAAATACAAATATTACAGACAATTGGTCAGAAAATATTACGGAACTAATCAATTATAAACAACTGAAGCACAGTTCGATTAACAGATACTTGAGGGTTGGATCACACACTATTCTACTAGGTACACTGCAAGGGAACAAATGAAAGATACCATCGGAAAACTGACTGGAACAACATGGGGAGCGCAGCCAGGGGACTCAGTGGTCTCGAGGTAAGGTAGTCCGCCTCGGGTGCAGGAGGTCGCGTGATTGAATCAAGGTGGTGACCGGGAATTTGTTCAGGTGTATCTTCTGTTAAAAATTATCCTGATCTCTTCTGGGTAGTAAGGTCGGACTTCCGTGTTCAGTGTCGAGCACGTTAAAAGTTATCCTGACCTCTTCTGGGTAGTAAGGTCGGACTTCCGTATTCAGTGTCGAGCACTTTAAAAATTCATTGGCAGTTAAAAATCGAAAAGAGTAGGCTTAACGGCCGTTGCCAGGACAACATTCAAATTAAAAATCCACACATGTTGTGTGTTAAGAGCAGCTATAGATGACGCCTAACTGGCTGGTAGTCTACTTAGCTCTAGTGTTCTGAGTCTATTAAGATGGACTCGCATATCAGCAAAATCCACCCTCTAAGAAAGTGGTTGTAAACAGACTTTGTAAAGTTTTTTAAACCAGTATAAAGATGTTAAGTTAAGATGTCCCCCTAACATCAGCACTCCCACTGTGCTGCTCCGCTGCTATGTACGCCGCTCTAGTTTGGAAAAACAACAAACATGTCACACGTATTGATACAGAAATACGTGTGACTTACCAGATGGCTACAGAGTGCATAAAACCTACTCCAACCGAGAAATATACCCCATAATCGGCGTAGTATTGCCAGAGGCCCGAAGAGGTGTAGCATTATAAATTGAAAACAGGCAAACGACACAGGGAACTCTATGTCTGAACACCAGGTACAGTGCACACAAATCAAATTTAGACGACGTTTCTGACAGTCAACAGAATTACTACAGACTACTGCCGGAAAACGTCGCATATAAAAATGGAATGAACTGACTCAGATCCCCCGAACCGAACAGCGGGTGAAACCTGCGCACGGACACCACTTGGATTATGGATCATGGAAGTCACTAAATAGACTTCGAACTGGTGTATCACGATGCACGAATAACTTAAAGAGATGGGGATACATGAATGATGAGAGATGAGACTGTGGAGCAACACAAGACATAGACCACCTGATGATCTGCCCAGACCCTCTGATAGCGTGTAATATAGATGACATGTTGAGAGAGGATAACAATAAACATGATGCATGTCATGGTGTCTGGGACCGGGGAAGCTAATGAGATAAGGCAAACGTTACTACCTTTAACAGTATGGTTATTGTATATGGCTGCGAAGTATATAATACAAGAAAAGCAGATGCAGAGAAGTTGAGTTGCTCAAAAAAACCAAAAAAAACAATGGAGCGAAGAATTCACAACACAGAAATCACACGCCATGCCTCCTTCAATTACGTCATTGATACTGTCTTGTAAAGGAAATATAGATGCGTTGGGCATGTGATGTGCATGTCTGGTAACATATTAACATTAAAAGTGAGTTCCTGATAGTCCTACAACTTGGACGTCTATCAATGAAATGAAGAGATGGCTTGACTAAATCTTTTGGTCAAAAGTGGTAATCCAAAAACAACAGACTGAATAGCGTTTAAACAACAGTTGGTTACCTGGCATCATACACTTGATATGGAGGAAGTAGTACTATGATTACAGATTATAGATACAGGCCATGCAAAAATAACAAATAAAAGATTGTTCAACGAAAACAATTATAACGCAACATCAACAACATAACTCTTATCAGATGTATAACAACTGGAACAAATTATTCTGAAAGCAAATACACACAATTTTGAGGATACATGCAAGTGAACACTGGGGTAATGCTAATAGTAAAAGACACAATTTTGACAAGTTGGACAGAGTATATTATTAAAGTAGAAAAAGCGAACAAATCGAAAAGTTCAAAAATAATGAATAACATAGATGGTCCAACAATATTAATATATGAAGAGAAATAATATATTAATAAAACATAAGAACAAGACAATAACAAATGCCTTATTATCACTTATCAAATAGTACAGGCTCCATGTGCCTTTAATCTGGGTTCTAAGACGGCTCTTCAGAATATCACTGGTTCGAAAAAAAATCACGTCAAAATTTTGAAACCAATTGTTATAGCAAAATTCAAAATAAAAAAAACCAAAAAAAAAACCACAACACAGCAAACTAGGACGGTCGAATGTCACTCAAATATTAGCATCGAGGTTCACGAGCCAATGTTGCCCAAGTTCATGTGAGAATGTCGTGCTTCGAATATTATTATTATTCTTCTTCTTCTTCTGCGTACACAGTCAGACAGTAACCATTATTTTTTCGAAAAAAGCGGCGGTCGTCCTGAGGCTCTCGCCACTGCCATAGAGCTTGTCTTGCAGTTCCACTGGTAATGGCCACATCTGCTCTCTCTGATCCTCGTATGTCGGGCAGTTCTGCAGCAGATGTTCAGTGGTCATTTTACCAGTACCGCACGGGCATTCGTCGGTACACCCTATCTTCAATTTGTTGAATAGGTGGTACCTCAGTCTGTTGTGGCCAGTGCGAAGTCTGAAGACAACAACCTGCTCTCTTCGGTTCAACTGGTAATAGGCATCGTTTTTGGTGTAACCAGTATGTTCGCTTTCCCATTTGGTCATGTATCTGGCTTTGATAAGCCGTTTTGACTCTTCGTACGTCATACTGGTATCTGTTTGTGGTAGTCTTGCACCTTCTTTTGCCAGTCTGTCTGCCTCCTCGTTGCCTTGGATGTTGCAGTGTGACGGGACCCACTGTACCACTACCCTTTTTGGTGCGGACTGCTGGCACAGTTTGCAGAGTGCTGCTCTTAGGTCATTAAGCTCAGTGTTTTTCTGGCTTTTTAGCGCTGTGACTACTTCGAGAGCATCTGTCAGCAGAACTATATGGCTCTCATTTTCACTGTTTGTCACCATTTCTTCCACTGCCGCCCTCAGTGCCTCTGCCTCCGCTCTGAAATTGCTTGTGTACTTACCAGTAGCGAATGACAGTGTTATTTGTCTGCCATTTGGTAGGTTCAGGAATGCTCCTGCCCCTCCGTTCTGTGTAGTGTTTGTTACAGAACCGTCGGTGTATGCATGGGTCCAGTCCATGCTTGGGTAGCTTTTCGTTATGAAGCTTAGGGTAGTGTCTCTCCTTTCTTTTTCAGTCTGGCAGTTTTTGTTTGCAATACCTGGTATATTTTCTACCACCTCTGGAAATATATCCTGCCTCCAGGTAGGTTTTCGTACAGTAGTGATGGGTTTTGGTGTTTGTGCGTTTGTGGGATCTTCGTGCATCTTTGCTTTGGCTATTTCTGAAAAGTTTCTCCGCTTTAGTTTCCCATTTCCCAAATTGTTTAGTCTCTGGTACATTGGATGGTCAGTAAGTCTTCGGAGTTTCTCTGACTGCAGCTGGGCTCTGCAGTCTCTTCTATCGGTCATGGATTGCAGTTTTGTGATCTTTTCAAGTTCTACAATTGGCGTTGACTTCATGCCACCTGTTATAATTCTCATGGCTTGGTTTTGAAGTTTGTTAACTTTATCAAAGTTCGCCTTCGCTGCTGTTGTCCATGCCGCAATGCCATACTCGAGAACTGGTCTCACTCTTCCAGTGTACAGTTTCTTTAGTATGCCTTCGTCTGCTCCCCAGCTTGTGCCAGCAAGTTTCCTCATGATTGCCATTCTTTCTCTGGCTTTCATTCGGTTTCTCTCGATCTGACTTTTCCATGTCATGCGCCGATCAAATGTGACTCCCAGGTAGGTTGGGTTGTCGTTTGGCTGCAGGATTTTGCCATTTAGACTTAATTTGGTACTTTGGGGTTTTAATGAGAGCGAGAATATTGTGCACGTGGTTTTCTCCTCGTTTATTTTGACCAGCCATGAGTTCGCCCACTCTTCCAGCGATGTTAGGGCCGTCTGCGTCCGATTTCTTGCTATGGTGAGATTCTTTTCAGAGGTCCACATAGACAGATCGTCTGCAAACATTGAGCTATTGACTCTTCTTGGTATATTCTCTGTAATATCGTTTATATATACCAGGAAGAGTGTGGGGGACAAAACTCCCCCTTGGGGTACTCCCTGTTCGAGTGTCACCTTTTTGCTCATCTGCCCTTGTACTTGGACTCTGGCCGTTCTTTGTTTGAGGTAGTGGTTGATCCACTTGTACATCTTCCCACAGACATCACTTCTTCTTAGCTTGACTCTAAGTCCATCCTTCCAGACTTTGTCAAATGCCTTTTCCAGATCCACCCAAACAGCTACTGTGTGTTTCTGTGCCTGGTAGGCATCTTCTATCTCCTGGGCTATGAGGATGACCTGGTCCTCAGTGGATCTGTGCTGTCTAAAGCCGGCTTGCTGTGGAATTAGTATTCGTTTTTCTTCCAGATGCCAAATCAGTCTGGTGTTTATCATCCGTTCCATCAGCTTGCCGACACAGCTCAGTAGGCTTATGGGCCTGTATCCATTTGGATCTGTTTTATCCTTTCCTGTTTTTGGTACTGGTACCAGTATTGCATCTTTCCATGCCTGGGGTACAATACCCCTTTTCCAGCTTTGGTTCAGGACTGATAGTAGTTTCCTCTTCGCTGTTTGGCCCAGCCCCATCAGCATTTCGTTTGTTATCCCGTCTTTTCCGGGAGATTTCCTTTTCTTTAGTGTTCTCATAGCCTCTTCCATTTCGCGCATTGTTAGTTTGGCCATCATGTGCTCTTCGGGAGCCGTATTTATGTTTTCGTGCCCCTTTAGCTCTTCGCTAATGTCTGTATGCTTATCTGCAGGGACCTCGATGTGGTTTGCTCTGGCATAGTGATCGACAAAGGCGTTTGCGGCTTTCTTACCTGTGATCAAGTTCTCGCCCTGCTTGATAGTAATTTGTTTATTTGACGGGGTTTCGTCGTTCATGGCTCTGACTAGCTTCCATAGCTTGTTCCCTTCTTTGTCCAGATTTAGACTTTCCGTTTTATTTTTCCAGCTTTCTCTTGCTGTTTGCTTGAGCGTGTGTTTGTACTTCGCCGTGGCGGCTTTGAGGGCGATGTTTGCCTCCATGGATTTTTCTCGTTCTGCCATGTTCCTAGCATTTGTTACTGCATCTTCCACTTTCTGCAACTCATCATTCCAGTAGGGCTTATAGTTTTTCCTAGCTCCTCTTGGGATGGTTTCAGTGGCGGCTTGCATTATTGCCTTGCTTAGGCTCTCTACCATGGGCTTCATTTTGGTGTTTCGTGTGTTGATGGTTTCACACAGCCCATCTGTCAGGATTGCAAATCTGTCCCAGTCGGCTCGTTTGTAATTCCAACGTGGGAGCGGTTTTGTTTCCTGTGGGCCTACTTCCATGTCAATGGTTAGCCTGATCGGCCTGTGGTCGCTACCTGCCAGTTGATTTAGCACCTGGCGGTCTATTTTATGGTGTATGTCCTGTGTGGAGAAGGATAAATCTGGAGTCGAGGTGGTATGCCATGTTCTTGAATAGAAGCTAGGGCTATCCTCCGGCCTATTGATTAGGGAGAGATTTGCATCTATCTCCCAATCTTCCACTTCGTCACCTCTGCTGTCTGTGTCAGAGTATCCCCATCTCTCCGAGTGGCTGTTGAAATCTCCAACTACTATGCAGTTGGAGTCTCTGACCTCCATACTCGAGAGCGATAGGTCTCTGTTTGGTGGTCCGTACAGATTGAAAATGCGGAGCTTCGTCTCTTGAGCCATTATGTCAACTCCTACAATTTCTGCTTGTCCGGTGTGATTGACAGGTACCGCGCTACTCGGTATGCTGTTTCTGGTCAGTATCAGGACCCCTCCTTTGTGGCCTTCTCTATCTATACGGAAGGTCTGATATCCTCTGATTGAGAATTTATGGTTATTGTTGAGGTGCGTTTCCTGGATACATGCCACGTCAATCTTACCTTCATGCAGGTGGTGTGTTAGGGAAAGTTTTTTGTTAATGACTCCCTCCGCATTCCACTGTAGTATTTTGAGGGTCTTGAGGTTTTGGCCAATAAGGTTGCCCCATAGCCATGTGCCTTGACTCCACGACACATGGGTGGGTGACCACCAGTAGTCAAGGGTGGGCCCCTTCGAGGCGTGGGGCCCGGCACTATCGCTGCCTGGCGGGACTCCGCAGGATGAGCACCATGCGTTTTTCGAATAGGCTGTACTGCCATCATACTGTGATTTACGTTGCACTGTTTTGTTAGGCTTGCGGCCCCGTGCATCCGATTTCAACAGGCGTTTCAGTAGGGATGCCCTCCTTAGCCTTTGGCTGTCCCCAGCCTATCTGCAAGGCAGCAGTTGTTTATGATCAGAGTTTTCTCTCTTATGGAAGTTGTCTTACCAGACTATCGAGTCTTCACTACTCGTGTCTATAGGGTGCAACGATGATATGTGATATATGAGATGGACTGGTTTACCCGGAAGAGAGGCAGTCCAGTGTGTCTGTATCCCAGGATCGTCACGTCCTGCCAGAAACGTAGCATTTGCATGTGAGTGGGGTATCTCTTTTTCCCTTTATTTTCTTGGCTTCTATGCAGGGATGGTACGCCTAGCATTCCCCGCCACCTGGGGTGTTGACACAGTGGGGCAGGTGTGCAATGTCCGCTGGTCTGCATTTCTTCTGCGTCCAGTATGATAGTTATATGGCTGATAACGTACAGAGGTAGATATCGTAGCCGGAGTGCATTCAGCCAGAGGACAAGCCTGGTAATGTCACGGAGATGTTGTTTGCCTGATGTGCGGACAACTCTCTTGGTCAGTGGTTGAGTCTTGACAGTTAACAGTGAGGTGGCTGCTCTACTGTTTTCGACACCCCACCAGGTACTAAGTCTTTGGTTGGTGTTTTCGCACCCCATTGCCGTATAGGGTGAGTATCAAGCAGTTTTCCGCCCGCTTTGATTTGCGGACGGCAAGGACCTCTTACTGTGGCTCTACCTGATAGGGCTGGGGCGCAAGCCCCAGGTCCCGAGCATGTAGGAGCCTCCCATTGCAGTAATGCTGAGATTTTGGGCGGGATTGCGGCTTACAAGGGTTCGGCCGTAATCCCCCACATGGTAGCCTCGCGCCCTTGGCTTATCAGCCTGGTAACCAAAGTGTCTGCGGCTCCTCTCGATTTGAGCTGGTTTTCCGTAGCAACGCCCTGTCATTTGTAGGGTAAAAATGACCTGTCTTCAGATGATCTATTTCCAGCACCCGTTCACTATTTGGTCAGACGAATTTATAGAGGGCTTTTGTTTGTCAATGACCAGGTATTTGAAATTTGCGGTTTCTGCGGAGTTAAACACGATTTCCGTAGCGTTCTTTCATTTGATTGTTTGAGAGCTGACTTGTCATCCGTGAGTCTAATACCAGCGAACGTTCATTATTAGACCCAAACGGCAGTGCTCTCGATTTGTCAGTTGTTCTACAGTATTGGCGTGTTCAGTCAAATTAAGCCGCAGGTTCCACACCTGGTGGTGCCCTTCCGTCAATTCCCTTAGCGAGACAATCAAGTTTCTTAGAGGGTAGCCCCAGATTTTCGGGGGTCTAATTCCAGCACATGTTCTCTATTAGACCCCACGAAGGTGTGCTTTTTGATAGTCATTCTGCAGTATTGGCGTGTTAAGTTAATTTAGGTCTCAGGCTCCACTCCTGATAGTGCTCTTCCGTCAATTCCATTTTCAGAGCACTGGATGCAGACCAAACCGGGCCACAGGGGGCATAACCCCAGATTTTCTGGGGGTCTAAAACCAGCACTAGTTCCATATTAGACCCCAGAAGAGTGGTCTCGGCATGTCAATCATTTCAGTGTTGGCCGTGTTGAGTCAAATTAAGCCGCAGGCTCCTCTCCTGGTGGTGCCCTTCCGTCAATTCCTTTAAGTTTCAGCTTTGCAACAATACTTCCCCCGGAACCCAAACACTTTGGTTTCCCGGAAGCTGCCCGCAGAGTCATCGAAGCAACTCCTGCGGATCGCTAGTCGGCATCGTTTATGGTCAGAACTACGACGGTATCTGATCGTCTTCGCGCCTCTGACTTTCGTTCTTGATTAATGAAAACATTCTTGACAAATGCTTTCGCAGTAGCTCGTCTTGCGGCGATCCAAGAATTTCACCTCTAACGCCGCAATACGAATGCCCCCGTTTGTCCCTGTTAATCATTACCTCCAGTTCCGAAAACCAACAAAATAGAACCGAGGTCCTATTCCATTATTCCATGCACCATTATTCAGGCAGCCGAGGCCTGCTTTGAACACTCTAATTTTTTCAAAGTAAACGCGCCGGCCACCCAGGACGCTCAGCGAAGAGCACCCGTGGGAGAGAGCCGGCAGACGGTAGGGCAGGAGACAACGGGCAGTGAACCGGCGCGAGCCGGACCGCCCGCCTGCGCCTGAGATCCAACTACGAGCTTTTTAAATGCAACAACTTTAATATACGCTATTGGAGCTGGAATTACCGCGGCTGCGTGCACCAGACTTGCCCTCCAATATATCCTCGTTAAAGGGTTTAAAGTGTACTCATTCCAATTACGGGGCCTCGAAAGAGTCCCGTATTGTTATTTTTCGTCACTACCTCCCCGTGCCGGGAGTGGGTAAGTTGCGCGCCTGCTGCCTTCCTTGGATGTGGTAGCCGTTTCTCATGCTCCCTCTCCGGAATCGAACCCTGATTCCCCGTTACCCGTTACAAACATGGTAGGCATGTCACGTACCATCGACATTTGATAGGGCGGACATTTGAAAGATGCGTCGCCGGCACATGAGGCCATGCGATCAGCACAAAGTTATCCAGAGTCACCAGTGGGGACGCCGCAACCCCGCGAGGGGAAACGACGATTGGTTTTGAACTAATAAAAGCGCTCTTCCCGCGAGGGTCGGAGCTTGGTAAGCATGTATTAGCTCTAGAATTGCCACAGTTATCCAAGTAGGATCGTGTCATCTAAGGAACCTCGACTGATTTAATGAGCCATTCGCGGTTTCACCGTGAGACAGTGTGAACTTAGACATGCATGGCTTAATCTTTGAGACAAGCATATGACTACTGGCAGGATCAACCAGATATCTGTCGGAGACGTACTGTGTACAGCACACACCGGTCGGCGGAGGAAGGGTGTGTAAAAAGCAGCCTCGCTGGGACGACGGCCACAGGGACCGACTGACGGGACGGACGGACGGTTTGTTCCACCCGTCCCTCACTCCGTCGACCTAGGACCGCCTGACAGGGGCCTCCCACACGCACCAGACGACCGACCGACCGGGCTCGCTCGAGGAGGGATGGCAGCGCTCTGTGCAGAACGGATCCCAACGACCTCGGCGATGAATTTCACTGGCACTAGAGACAATTTGGCCTGCCGGCCTGCCCTTCTCCGTAGGGAGAACGCAGGGCCTCGAGGCAACGATTCCTGCTTTCCACTTGCCGGTCACAAGCTCTTTGCGAGAGTCGGACCACCAGCGAGACGTACTGTCGAGCTCTGCTATAAGCCTTAGATAAATCACCACGGACGGACCACGTTTTCTGATACGGACCAGACTAGCGCACCTCGGTGGAGGAGCCACTACCACAAACCGCACCCAATTCGCACTACGGGGAAAGGCAGGCGAGCGTTTTCCGCAAGCCCGCGCTATCGCTCCGCCTGGCGGGACTGAGATCGCTTTACGAACACTGGTTGAAATTGAGTCGCTGCGGCGAGACAACTACCCCAGATAAATAAATATTATTGTTCGAATTTTTCTTCTTTTTCCATCGAGTTCGTATGCATTGAATTTTAAACAAAAATGAAAGCAGAATTACCAAGACAGTGATGTGGATTTGTGGTTAGACAAAAGATAAATAGTACTCTCTATCTCCCTCCCAATTTTTCTCTCTCTCTCTCCCTTTCCCTCTCTCTCCCTTCCCCCCTCTCTCTCCCTCTCCATCTCCCCCCTCTCTCTCTCTACTCTCTCTCTCTCTCTCTCTCTCTATATATATATATATACATATATATACATATATATATATATATATATATACTTTCAAACTTTATATAGCAGCTAGTTACAGCCGTCAGCAGATGCAGCAAAAATCGAAGACTTTTTGAAACCATTAACAAAACAACGATATTGAGCACAGACAAACAAGAAGTCAACATAAAATCAAAATCGTGGTTGTAGAAATATAACCTCTCACGAACTCGAGTATCTGGGTTCCAGAACTGACAACAATAGAGACTGCTTAAAAGAAATCAATAGGATATTGACAACGTGGCAATGGCAATGCAGAGGCAACACAGCATGAGGAAACTGTAGCTGATGATTTCTCTTTTTGCAGAATACCAGCAAACTAACTAGAGTGATGATTTTTTCCATGGCAGCATACAGCTGCGAAACATGGAAGGTTATTCAAACCTCAAGGAAGAGAATCGAGTCGTTCGAATCGACATCTGTGTTGAAACCATCAACACACGGAACAACAAAATGAAGCCCATGGTGGAAAGCCTAAGAAAAGCAATAATGCAAGCTGCCACTAAAACCATCCCAAGAGGGGCAAGGGAAAATTATAAGCCCTATTGGAATGATGAGTTGCAGAAATTGGAAGACGCAGTCCCAAATGCTAGGAACATGGCAGAGCGAGAACAATCTATGGAGGCAAATATCGCTCTCAAAGCCGCCACGGCGAAATACAAATACACTCTAAACCAAACAGTAAGAGAAAGCTGGAAAATCAAAACAGAAAGCCTCAACATAGACAAAGAAGGGAACAACCTATGGAAGCTAGTCATATCATTGGAATGACGAAACTCCATCAAACAAACAAATTACCATCAAGCAGGGCGAAAACTTGCTCACTGGAAAAAAAGCCGCAAACGCCTTTGTTGAACATTATGCCAGAGCAAACCACATTGATATCCCTGCAGACAGGCATACAGACATTAGTGAAGAGCAAAAGTGGCACGACAACATCAATATGGCACCAGAAGAGCATATGTTGCAAATTAACAATGAACGAAATGGAAGAGGCCATGAGAACATTAAAGAAAAGGAAATCTCCCGGAAAAGACGGGATAACAAATGAAACGCTGATGGGGCTGGGCCAAACAGCGAAGAGGAAACTACTATCAGTCCTGAACCAAAGCTGGAAAAGGGGTATTGTACCCCAGGCATGGAAAGACGAGCAGGCTTTAGGCAGCACAGATCCACTGAGGATCAGGTCATCTTCATAGCCCAGGAAATAGAAGATGCCTACCAGGCACAGAAACACACAGTAGCGGTCTGGGGGGACCTAGAAAAGGCATTTGACAAAGTCTGGAAAGAGGGGCTTAGAGTCAAGCTAAGAAGAAGTGAAGTTTGTGGGAAAATGTACAAATGGATCAGTCACTACAGAACGGCCAGAGTTCAAGTACAAGGGCAGATGAGCAAAAAGGTGACACTTGAGCAGAGAGTAACCCAAAAGGGAGTACTGTCACCCACACTCTTCCTGGTGTATATAAATGACATTACAGTTGGCGAACTCATGGCTGGTCATAATAAACGAGGAAAAAACCACATGTACAATATTCTCGCTATCAATCAAACCCCAAAACACCAAATTAAGTCTAAACGTCAAATATCTGCAGCCAAACGACAACCCAAACTACCTGGGAGTCACATTTGATCGGCGCATGACATGGAAAAGTCAGATCGAGAGAAACCGAATGAAAGCCAGAGGAAGAATGGCAATCATGAGGAAACTTGCTGGCACAAGCTGGGGAGCAGACGAAAGTATATTAAAGAAACTGGAAGAGTGAGACCAGTTCTCGAGTATGGCATTGCGGCATGGACAAGAGTAGCAAAGGCGAACTTAGATAAAATTAGCAAACTCCAAAACCAAGCCATGAGAGTTATAACAGAAGGCATGAAGTCAACGCCAATTGTAGAACTTGAAAAGATTACAAAACTGCAATCCATGACCGACAAAAGAGACTGCAGAGCCCATCAGCAATCAGAGAAACTCAGAAGACTGACTGACTATCCAATGCACAAGAGACTAAACAAATTCGGAAATGGGAAACTAAAGCGGAGAAACTTTGCAGAAATAGCCAAAGCTAAGATGCACGAAGACCCAATGAACGCACTAACAATACAAAAACCTATCCCTACTGTACGAAAACCTACCTGGAGGCAGCATATATATTTCCAGAGGTGGTAGAAAATATAACAGGTATTGGAAACAAAAACTGCCAGTCTGAAAAAGAAAGAAGAGATACTACCTTGAGCTACATATCGAAAAACTACCCAGGCATGGACTGGACCCATGCATACACCGACGGTTCTGTAACAAACACAACACAGAACTGAGGGGCAGGAGCATTTTTGAACCTACCAAATGGCAGAAAAATAACACTGTCATTCGCTACTGGAAAATACACAAGCAATTTCAGAGCGGAGGCAGAGGCACTGAGGACGGCAGTGGAAGAAATGGTGACAGGTAAAAGGAATGAAAGCCACATAGTCCTGCTTACAGATGCTCTGGCTGTAGTCACAGCACTAAAAAGCCAGAAAAATACTGAACTTAATGATTTAAGAGCAGTACTCTGTCAACTATGCCAGCAGACCGCACCAAAAAGGGTAGTTGTGCAGTGGGTTCCATCTCACTGCAACATCCAAGGCAACGAGGAGGCAGACAGACTGGCAAAAGAAGGTGCAAAACTACCACAACCAGATACTAGTATGACATACGAAGAGTCAAAACGGCTTATTAGAGCTAGATACATGACCAAATGGGAAACCGAACATACTGGCTACACCAAAAACGATGCCTATTACCAGTTGAACAGAAGAGAGCAGGTCGTGGTTTTCAGACTTCGCACTGGCCACAATAGACTGAGGTACCACCTATTCAACAAATTGAAGATAGGTGGCACCGACGAATGCCCGTGTGGTACCGGGAAAATGACCGCTGAGCATTTGCTGCAAAACTGCCCGACATACGAGGATCAGAGAGAGCAGATGTGGCCATCACCAGTGGCAACACAAGACAAGCTCTATGGCAGTGTCGACAGCCTCAGGATGACCGCTGCCTTTTTCGAGAAAAAAAATGGTTACTGTCTGACTGCGTACGATGAAGAAGAAGAAGAAAAAGAAGAAGAATCGACATCTTATAGAAGGGCTTTCAGAATACCATGAAACAAAGAGAAGAAGAATGCAGATATTCGACTACGCGTTGCGAATAGAGAACTAGTTCATAAATTCTATCGTAAACAAAACATTGAAATGATTTAGTCATATAAAAAGACACAGAACAGAGAACAGTAATGGGAGGTTCGGTGCCCGGCAAGAGAAGGAGAGCCAGACTAAGAAGGCGATGGCACAAAGATGTCTGGCAATGCTCAAGCATGATTCTGCAGCAGGCTGGGAATTTGGCAAGAGATCAGGTTTCTTTCAAACGGGCTGTCATGAGAGTGACGTTCTGCAAAGAACATGCTAAGTGATATATATATATATTTTTGTTAGTCGTGTAATTACTTTGTTAAATCATGGGGGGGGGGGGGGGGGGAGGGGGGTAGCGAGGTTTGGGCTGGACGTCCTGCTCGTTAAAGGAAAGTGAACCGTCTGATAAAGCCTCTCCTTTCCAGGTGTAGAGATCAACGCTGGGTTCTCTGTTCGGCTTGCCGTTCAGGAGTTTCCATGCCAATGGCCTCTCCTACATTATTATGTCACCAGCAGCACCTTAATTACGGGCCCCCTGTTTCTTACAGAGCCTGCTGTAGGGCCCAACCGATGACCGGCGGTATAACTGGCCGGGCAGATTGTGCTCATTAGTCTTAGTTGGCAGCTAATCTAAGAGAGCAGGAATTCTAATTCTAAATTCGGGTAGACGACGCTCGTTAGCCTGTTCAGGCAGTTCGCCCAGGATAGGAGGAACTCTGATTGTAAACGCACAAGTCCCATGGAGTGCTGGCTAGTCTTGGGACGATGCGAGTATCATCGGATGTCTCGAGTAACTAGCATCTACGGCAACCACTCCACTGCCTTGTGGAAACCTCGGCAGAGGGTAGGATTACAGGAGTAAACCCAGACATAAAATCTGGAGTGGTAGCACCTAAGGCGGATGGTTTTAAAATTGCAAACTCATTTCGGCAGCTCCTGCAGCTCAACTGGTAGCCAAATTGTCAAACTTTGCTTTCCTCTGGATTACACCAGCGAGCCCAAGAGAGGGAACCAGCAGTTTGGGCAGCCCAGCGTCTCCATATTCAGCGCCCAGGCTTGCACCCTGAGAGACTACTCACAGGGTGCCACGCTCATGGTCTGCACAGACTGAGGCGCCTATGAATGTCTAATCAGCAGTTGACAATTTATTATCAGTAGTTTTTAATATATTGATAGTGATCGTGTGTGTTGTCAGTAATTACCGTGTATTCAGTTGTTGTTGTTGTGTGTTATCAGAAGTTGTTAATGTGTTAAAAGTAGTTGCTGTTTTGCTATCAGTGATTGTTAATGTAGTATCAATGAGTGTTGTTCTGTGGTAAGTATTTGTTAATGTGATATCAGCTGTCGAAGACGGATGTGTCGGACCGAAAGGTGCACATATCCGCAGCCAGTCTGTAAACTAGCGACACAGCGCATTTCGTTCTCCGGACTACATCTAGCAACCTGCAAAGCTTTTTCAAGGCTTGGTAGTGGGGGATTGAGAACGGACGCCTAAGAAGAAGAGGACAAAATGTGATTTCACTAGCAGCTGTTCTTCTACCAGTAGTTGTTAATGTAGCATCAGTGATCACTGCTATTATGTCTTAAGTATTTGTCTGTCATAAGTAGCTGTTAATCTGATATCAATAGTTCTTGTGTTATCAGTATTGTTATTAATATGATATCAATAGTTGTAAATGTTGCATAAGGGATTCGTGTTATGTTTTCTACAGTTACTAGTGTGATATCTGTTCTGTTGTAAGTGGTTGTCAATGTGATATCAGCTGTTGTTCTGTTATCAATAGCTGTTTTTCTGTTCTCAGCAGTTGTTGTTATGTTATTAGTTTTTGTTATTGTGATATCAGTATTTTTTATCTATTAGAATAAGTTGTTAGTGATATATCAGTAGTTGTTCTGTTAATAGTAATTGTTATTGAGATATCAGTAGTTGTTATTCTGTTATCAGTAATTGTTAATGCGATATCAGTAGTTGTTGTTCTGTTATCAGTAATTGTTAATGCTATATCAGTAGTTGTTGTTCTGTTATCAGCAACTGTTAATGTGATGTCAGTAGTTTTTGTTGTTCTATTATCAGTAATTGTCAACGTGATATCATAAGTTGTTGTTCTGTTATTAGTAATTGCGAATGAGATATCAGTACTGGTTGTTTATTATCAGTAGTTTTCAACGAGATATCAGCAGTTTGTTTCCTGTTATCATTAATTATTAATGAGATATCAGTAGTTATTGATCTTTGGTTGAGGAGTGACTGAATTGGAAAGCTGACGAGTTAGTGAATGGTGAGTTGGTAAGTTTGTCGGTCGCTGAGTTTGTGAGCTTGATATATGATGACAAACAGTTTGTAAGTCGTTGAGCTGGAGGGTTGATTTGGGAGTTACTGAATTAGTATGTTGGAGAGTAACTGATTTCGGTAATAAGTAAATGTTTTGAGTTAAAGAATACTCGAGCTAGTACGTAGGTGAATTAGATAGTGAGAAAGAATGTGCAAATGTGGATAATACGTTTACCACTGACATTGTCTCTGGAATATAATTGGTACAAGTAGCATGATCGCTACGGAAGTGGGCAGTGGACGCAGTGGGTTGCTATAGAAACAGTGAAATACATAGTATCATACGGGCACAATGAGTGATAAAATTAGACCTTGACCTTTCAATAATCGTTGAGGAGTGTTACGGAGATCCGTATAGTGGTTTGACATGCACATATTTTTATTTGAGAGAAATGGAATGAGAGAAAAATAGGAAAAGGGATAAGAAAAAACGGATGTTCGGGGTTGAAAGTAAAAATAAAGTGCAGAAGCAGTAAATCAGATTGAAAGAGCTTTAGGAGTAGGGTAAGGGGGGAGTAGGATCGATTCTTTTTTTTTTTTGGGTGGAGAAGGCGAGCTGTCAGATAAATAAATTAGCAAGAAATGGCGGGCAATTAGACTGAGTAGGTGGGATTTATATTATGGGATGTTAACAATGGGAAATGGGAGAGCGTAGAGATGTGGCCTGGGGAGTGGGTAGAGATGTGGCCTGGGGAGTGGGTAGAGATGTGGCCTGGGCAGTGGGTAGAGATGTGAAGGAGGAGTAGGTAGAGATGTGAAGGGAAGAGCGTAGAGATGTGAAGGGGGAGTAGGTAGAGAAGTGAAAGCGGAGTAAGTAGAGATGTGAAGGAGGAGTAAGTAGAAATGTGAAAGATGAGAGCGTAGAGATGTGGCCTAGGGCGTGGGTAGGGGTGTGAAGGAGGAGTGAGTAGAAATGTGAAAGGGGAGAGCGTAGAGATGTGGCCTAGGGAGTGGGTAGGGATGTGAAGGAGGAGTAAGTAGAAATGTGAAAGGGGAGAGCGTAGAGATGTGGTCTAGGGAGTGGGTAGAGATGTGCCGGGGGAGGGGGCAGAGATGTGAAGGGGGAGTGGGAAGAGATGTGATATGGGGAGTTGATAGAGATGTGAAGGGGGAGGGGGCAGAGATGTGAAGGGGGGTGGGTAGAGATATGGCCTGGGGAGTGGGTAGAGATGTGGTGGGGGAGGGGGCAGAGATGTGATGGGGGAGTGGGCAGAGATGTGAAGGGGGAGTTGGCAGAGATGTGGCGAAGGAGGGGGCAGAGATGTGAAGGGGGGTGGGTAGAGATGTGGCCTGTGGAGGGGGCAGAGATGTGAAGGGGGAATGGGCAGAGATGTTGCCTGGGGAGTGGGTAGAGATGTGGCCTGGGGAGTCGGTAGAGATGTGGCCTGGGGAGTGGGTAGAGATGTGCCGGGGAACGGGGCAGAGATGTGGCCTGGGGAGTGGGTGGAGATGTGGCCTAGGGAGGGGCAGAGATGTGAATGGGGAGGGGGCAGAGATGTGGCCTGAGGAGTGGGTAGAGATGTGGCCTGGTGAGTGGGTAGAGATGTAGCCTGGGGAGGGGGCAGAGATGTGAAGGGGGACTGGGTAGAGATCTGAAGGGGGAGAGCCTAGAGATGTGGCCTTGTGAGTGGGTAGAGATGTGAAGGGGGAGTAGGTAGAGATGTGAAGGGGAGAGCGTAGAGATGTGGCCTGGGGAGTGGGTAGTGTTGTGCCGGGGGAGGGGTCAGAGATGTGCCCGGGGCGTGGGTAGAGATGTGAAGGGGGAGTGAGTAGAGATGTGCCTGGGGAGGGGGCAGAGATGTGAAGGGGCAGTGGGAATAGATATGAAGGGGGAGTGGGCAGAGATGGGAAGGAGGAGTGGGTAGATATGTGTCGGGGGAGGTGGCAGAGATGTGAAGGGGGAGTGGGCAGAGATGTGAAGGGGGAGTGGGCAGAGATGTGAAGGGGGAGTGGGTAGATATGTGCCGGGGAGGGGGCAGAGATGTGAAGGGGGAGTGGGTAGAGATGTGAAGGGGGAGTGGGTAGATATGTGAAGGGGGAGTGGGTAGATATGTGAAGGGTGAGTGGGTAGAGATGTGAAGGGGGAGTGGGTAGATATGTGAAGGGTGAGTGGGTAGAGATGTGAAGGGGGAGTGGGTAGAGATGTGCAGAGTGAGTGGGTAGAGATTTGAAGGGGGAGTGGGTAGATATGTGCAGAGTGAGTGGGTAGAGATGTTAAGGGGAAGTAGGTATAGATGTGAAGGGGGAGTGGGTAGATATGTGCAGAGTGAGTGGGTAGATATGTGAAGGGGGAGTGGCAATAGATGTGAAGGGGGAGTGGGTAGATATGTGCAGAGTGAGTGTGTAGAGATGTGAAGGGGGAGTGGGTATAGATATGAAGGGGGAGTGGGTAGAGATGTTAAGATGAAGTGGGTAGAGATATTCTGGGAGAAAAGGTAGCGATGTCCCGGGGAGTTGGTAGAGATGTGAAAGGGGAGTGGTTAAAGTTGTGAAGAGAGTAAGGAGAAATGTGAAGAGACTATTTATAGAAATGTAAAACAAACGAGGATAGAGATGTCAATGAAATGTCGATAGAGATGTGATGAGACAGTGGACATAATTATGACGATAATGTGGATAGAGATGGGAAGATAATGTGGATAGAGATGTGAAGATAGTGTGGATAGAGTAGTCAAGGTAATGTGGATAAAGATGTCAAGGTAATGTGGATAGAGATGGGAAGGAAATGTGTATAGAGATGGGAAGGAAATGTGGATAGAGATGGGAAGTAACTGTGGATAGAGAAGTGAAAGTAATTTGGATAGAGAAGTGAAGAAAATTTGGATAGAGAAGTTTAGTGCAGACTAGCAGCAGAATACAGAAACGGTAAGACTGTGCTAAGTCCTAGCGAGTACAGGATATAACCACAGCTTACAAGCAAGCATTCTGATACTACAATAGTATCATAAAGTATCGTGTCAGGTGGCTATTGGCGACCAAGTTTCTCTACAGCCTTCCATTCCCGACTCAATTCTACGCTTTAGTTGCCTTGTGCTTTTACATTTAGTTATCCAAATCTATTTTCTCTGCACATCTTGGTCTCTCTTGCTGTTCTCTACTGCTGCCTTCTCTTTTTGCGTTCACGTTTTGTCTTCTCTGGTTGTCTTCTCTGTTTGTCTTCTCTGTCTGTCTTCTCTGTTTGCCTTCTCTGTTTGTCTTCTCTGTTTGTGCCATCTTTTTGCCCTGTTTTGTTGTCCTCTTGCCTCTATCGTTGCCCCAACTTGTTACCCTCTCTTGTTTTTCTCTGTTTTTGCACTCTCTTATTGCGCTATCTTGTTGTCCTATTTTATGTCTTCTCTTTTTGCCGTGTCTTATTGCCATCGTTTGCACCCCACCGTCTCTTGTTTTTCTCAGTTGTTTACCTTTCTTGCTGCTATCTCTTGTTGCCCTTTCTTGTTGCCAGTTGTTGCGTTCTTCTGATGTCGTACTACTGGTTGCCCCTGTTGCTGAAATCTATTTTGCCCTCTGTTGTTGCAATCTGTTTTGACCTCTGTTGCTGAAATCTATTTTGCCCTCTGTTGTTGCAATATGTTTTGTCCTTTGTTGTTGCAATCCATTTTGCTGTCTGTTGTTGCAGTCTGTAGCTACTCTCTATCTTACATCCCTATATTCTTCCACTCGTTAACTGGTTTTCTAAATCTTCCATTCCTCAGAAGGTGTTCAATGAACATACTGGTTACACCAAAAACGATGCCTATTACCAGTTGAACAGAAGAGAGCAGGTCGTTGTCTTCAGACTTCGCACTGACCACAATAGACTGAGGTACCACCAAATTGAAGATAGGTGGTACCGACGAATGCCCGTGTGGTACCGGGAAAATGACCGCTGAGCCTTTGCTGCAGAACTGCCCGACATACGAGGATCAGAGAGAGCAGATGTGGCCATCACCAGCGGAACCACAAGACAAGCTCTATGGCAGTGTCGACAGCCTCAGGATGACCGCCGCTTTTTTCGAAAAAATAATGGTTCCTGTCTGACTGCGTACGTTGAAGAAGAAGAAGAAGAAGAAGAAGGTGTTCAATGAACCTTGGCTGTTTTCTGGACTCTTTCACTGACGATATAGCAGTATTAAACCGCGTATCACGACTAAACACACAAAGACATAACTTGACGAAACAAACATTGTTTGTGAGGACAAAGGTGAGCCGACTATGTACAGCTAAGACATCACATGAAAAAGTAATAGAAATTGTTTGAATAATGCAGCAAATTCCTACGATAACTATTATACATAGAAGGTAAACAAGGTTCACTGGATACATAATCATGAATAGTGCATAGAAAACGTGTACGAAAGGTTGAGGACGAAAGGGAAAGGAAGATCCTGGAGTGTGTTGCAAGATGGTTGCAAACACAAAGAACAAATAAAATAGCCCAAAGAGCAAGAATGTCAATGATAATGTCCAAGGACATGTAACAAGATGTTAGTAATAATGTGCTACTCAAAATTAGCATAATGACATAACATGACGTTACACACTCGACTAAACAGCTACCCGGCTACACAGCTAGATCTTGTAAAACATAAATTCTAATATGTGTAATCAGAAGTTTGTTTTCAGCATTGACCAAATACATATTCTTCTACATCACTAGATCATTTAAAAAACACGTGCCGTGTACATGGATATGGCTGACTGTTCCATACAGGCGATAGTTTGACAGAACCTGCACAGACATTGCTGACTGTTCCATACAGGCGATAGTTGGACAGAACCTGCACAGACATGGCTGACTGTTCCATACAGGCGATAGTTGGACAGAACCTGCACAGACATGACTGACTCTCTACAGGCGACAGTTGGACAGAACCTGCGCAGACATGACTGACTCTCTACAGGCGACAGTTGGACAGAACCTGCACAGACATGACTGACTCTCTACAGGCGACAGTTGGACAGAACCTGCACAGACATGACTGACTCTCTACAGGCGACAGTTGGACAGAACCTGCACAGACATGACTGACTCTCTACTGCCGACAGTTTGACAGAACCTGCACAGACATTGCTGACTGTTCCATACAGGCGATAGTTTGACAGAACTTGCACAGATATTGCTGACTGTTCCATACAGGCGATAGTTTGACAGAACCTGCACAGACATGGCTGACTGTTCCATACAGGCGATAGTTGGACAGAACCTGCACAGACATGACTGACTCTCTACAGGCGACAGTTGGACAGAACCTGCACAGACATGACTGACTCTCTACAGGCGACAGTTGGACAGAACCTGCACAGACATGACTGACTCTCTACTGCCGACAGTTTGACAGAACCTGCACAGACATTGCTGACTGTTCCATACAGGCGATAGTTTGACAGAACTTGCACAGATATTGCTGACTGTTCCATACAGGCGATAGTTTGACAGAACCTGCACAGACATGGCTGACTGTTCCATACAGGCGATAGTTGGACAGAACCTGCACAGACATGACTGACTTTCTACTGGCGACAGTTGGACAGAACCTGCACAGACATGACTGACTCTCTACAGGCGACAGTTAGACAGAACCTGCTCAGACATGACTGACTCTCTACAGGCGACAGTTGGACAGAACCTGCCCAGACATGACTGACTCTCTACAGGCGACAGTTGGACAGAACCTGCACAGACATGACTGACTCTCTACTGCCGACAGTTTGATATAACCTGCACAGACATGACTGACTCGCTATAGCCGACAGTTTGATAGAGATTGCACATACATCACGGAGTGTTCACTACAGGCGACAGTTTGAACAAACCTGCACATCCATCACTCATGTTCCGAGCTCTGGGAAATTTGACTGAACCTGCACAAACATCGCTCACTGTTCCCAGCCCCCTTACAGTTCAACCAAACATGCATTTTCGCGATTCACTATTACCTACCCCCGACAGTTTTACAGAGCCTCCCGAAACATCACTCGCTGTTTCATATCCTCTACATGTTGGATAGGACCTGCACATTTTCGTGTTAATTAACTCAAACATACCTGGGCAGGTTGATGACGTTAGAAGACGGACTTCCTCGCTAGTGGAAATTGGTTCAATTGAGCAACATAACTGTGGTGCGGCTTTTTTAAATTGTGTGCAGATGGAAATAACATGGCTGTCAGAATGTCTTAATTTGATCGCGGAATGTAGAATTGTATGTCTCACATTTTTAGGATCTACGTGCTAACACATAAAGAATATACATATAGAGAGAGACATGCATCCCTACACATATTCTAGCATCCATTCAGATGTATATGTGTCTTCTTCTTTTTCTTCTTCTTCGTCTTAGTTCTCACTCCCTGCTACCAAGCCATGAGAAGGGCTTTGCAAGTAGCAGGATGTAGTCCAGAGAACGGAATGCATTGTGTCGCAGTTTACACATTGACTCCGATATTTGCACCTTTCGGTCCGACAAATCCAACTTCAGCAGGTCTTTTTGGGTACAGGGTTAGCCTTCCTTCTTCGATCTCTTCTCCTTAGCCAGTCTGTCCTGTTGCAACATGTTATCCAGGATCACCACGTGGAGGTGAAGAAGGGTCTAGGCAGTTTTGGATCGCTGACCGCCACAGCTCATGCACTGCACAGCATCTTGATTACGCGTGTGTTTGCGCATGAGTGTGTGTGTGTGTGTGTATGTATGTATGTATATATCATCGTGTACCGTGTACTATATCGATTTATATGAGTGACCATTGATATTACAATTTCATCTCCTTTATGTTGTTTGCAAAAATAATACTTTTTATTGTTCTCCACACCAACTACTGTGCATTATTATCACTTTTTCTGTCGTTTACTGTCTCCTCTGACATAAATTTTACCTTTTGTCACAGTAAACTCAAACTTATACCTTTTTTCACAGTGCGCTCCTACTTTGACCTTGTGACAGTGCGCTATAAACCTTGACCTTGTTGTCGCAGTGCGCTTCAGCCTGGGTCTTGTCTTACTGCGAGCAAGCCTTGATCTCATCACAGTGAGCTCCAACCTTGGCCGTGTTGTCCCAGTGCTCTGTAACATTGACTTTGCCACGGTGAGCTCCAACCTTGGCCGTGTTGTACCAGTGCGCTCGAACATCGACCTTGATGTCAATGTGATGTCCCATCCCGACTCTTCTCCCTACATATCACTCATGGACTACGTTCCAACCCACTTCCCATATTTTTTACACCGCGGCCATCCGGTAACAGCTGTTTTTAAATGTTTGTGTAATACGCTGTACATCTGCGAAGAGATGGCTACCGCTCTCATATAGCCTTTGATTTGTGAGATCGCTAACACCTCATACTCCTACAGCAGTAATGCTATGGGTTACTTTACTTTACTAACATTATGCAATGAATAGGTCTAACATATGTATTGGATGTATTGGATTGATCTTAACATAATATGCAATGGAGAGGTATAACATAAATATTTAATGAGCGTGTCTAGCATTAACACGTAACGGATTTGACAAACATTAATATGTGATGGATAAGTCTAACATTAATATGTTACTTAACATGTAGTGGATAGGTCTGATATTAATATGGAATGGATAAATATAACATTATTATTTAATTAATAAGTCTACCACTAAAATATAATGGATTGACTAACATTGAAATGGAATGGTTTGATCATAACTTTAAAGTGTGATGATTTTGTTTAATGTATTTTATGTAGCGTATAGTACTAACAATAACATCTAATTAGTAGATCTAACATTAAAATGTAATGAGTTTATCCTAACATTAATATGTAATTGATATGTCTAACATTAATATGCAATATATTGATACTAACATTAATGTAATAGATGCGCATTGACCTTAATATACAACATGTCTAACACCAAATGAATTAGCTAACATTTCTGCAACAAACTATAACATTTATTGGAAAAGACAGGTTCAAGAGATAAGATGGTTGAGATCAGGAGCTTTGATAACCAAAAAAAAAGAAAATAGGACAGGATGCTTGCGGCTACAAAGAGATTTTGGGCAAACATTGTCATGGAGTAATGACTGAAGATGGTGAGATATCTGCAGGTTTTTGTGCCGGAAGCCAACTTGTCATTGTAGCAAGCAGGTTTTCACACAAGAACATTCATACGGCAACTTGCATATCACACAGATCATACAAAATAAACCAGATATGCAACAATAGGAAATGTAGACGATATTTGCAGGATGTCAGGGCCTACAGAGCAGCGGATGTAGCTTCAGACCATAATCCAGTGATGAACAAGGTTGAACAGAAAAACTGAAGACCCTAAAAGCCTCTCTACAATTTGGGATATCTTTGGGATATATTTGGGAGATGAGAAGAAAAATGAGAACAGAAGAAAAATGAGCACAGAAGAAAAATGAGCACAGAAGAAAAATGAGAGCATCGTCCCACTCAGCGATCAATGTATAGGACAGTAACAACTATATATAGAGGCTTGCTTTAGTCTTAGTCTTCTTGTACTTAATCTGGGGCGATGTCCCTGTGCAGGTTTTAGATCTATCGTGAGCTGGATGCAGCCTGGAGGAGGATGTCCTGCTTAGTGGGTGAGGCTCGAGCAGCTTACTACTCTACTGCAGAGGGTGGTTAACTGATGTGTGAGTCTATCTTAATAAGCTCAAACACTAAAGCAAAGTAGACTCGTAGACTGCTAGAAGCCGTATATGCTGCTCCTAACAAACCACCTAACCATAGTCGGTGTTATGCCATGTTGGTCGGCTCTAACCACATTACTTTCTGTGGGGCAGTTGTGATATTCTTGTCCTTGTCATACACAACGACTACAACGGACCACAGGGGACTATAGAAGCTAGCATTTATGAAAAATGGGGACAGCACAAATAGGTTTACAGTACACCATCGAGAAGGTTTTGGTTGCAAAACAATACCAAAACAATGAATGAATAACAGCAATAGCAGTTACAAAGATTGAAGAGAGCCAAACAAACAATGTGGCATTACCCTACAAGAAAACTAAAACTACTAAAAAAAGCACATAAAGACTACACATAAGTAAACAAAGAAGATTAGAGAGAATTATGGTAGACAAGAGATATATTTGCTTGGCTAGTCTGGCTACAGAAGACAAAGAAACTGCAGCTAGATGAAATGGAAGGTCCGAGCGACACTTCAATAAAAGGGGCAGGGAAACCCTAAAAATGGTGACCAATGAAAGACAAATTAAAACAGATTAACAATTATTGAGGAGCTGAATGAAAGATAGATGAAATATTTTGTAACGTTCCTAACGATATTACTACCATTTAACTTTCCTGACATTTTATCTGCTGAAGAAAACCTCAAGGTTTAACATGATAAACCAAGTAAAGAGGAGATCAAGGAAGCTATTTGCATTCTAAAGAATGGAAAAGCTGCAGTACCTGATGGGTATATAAGTTGATGCTATTAAATCAGACATTGAAGCATCCACGAGTATCAAAAAAGAATGAAGATAAGTCTTTCTGAAGCTAACAAGGAAAAGCGATCTTCAAGAGTGTACAAATTAAAGAGGAATAATGCTCTTATCAGTATCTGGTAAAATCTTAAATAAAGCTATACTTTAAGGACTAACAAATCTGTAGATACTAAATTAAGAGACGAACAGGCACACTTGAGCCAAAACAGATCATCCACAGATCAGATAGCCACAATGCGCATAATTGTACAGCAGTCATTGGAATGGAATTCAAGTCGGTACATTAACTTTTTGACTCTAAAAAAGCCTTTGACAGCTTAAATAGGGATACACTCTAGAAACTACTAAGACTCTACTGGATCCCACAAAAGTTCATCCGCATGATAAAACAGACGTGATATGAGGACATGCAGTATAGAGTTGTGCACGATGGATAACTCACAGAAACATTAAATCTGGGGTTCGTCAGGGCTGTTCTATCTTTTTTTCTGTTTCTACTGACAGTTGATTTTGTTATGACAGAAATTACACCCCATAAGGGAAATGCAATCAAGTTTTCTTATTTAAACAGCGACACCACTTAGTCTTTGCACATATCCTCGCCAACTTCAAATGCAGAAGACAGGACATGCTAGTCAGAATCTCTGAGTACGAAGGTATTAAGATCGATACAGAAAATATAAAAATTGTAAAAATAAATGGAGCCAACAACACGGTTCCTATGAAAATGAGAGTAACACTGTTGAACAAGGTAGAGAGCTTCACATACCAAGAGGTCAGCATAAACAAGACAGTTGATGTAGATGATGATTAAAAGCAAATTATTCAAAAGGTGAAAGTGGACTTTGTCATGTTGAAAACCATAGTAAAGTAAGTCGCATGTCCTTTTACAGAACGTAGCTTCTTACAACCGCCACCTATTTGGCTGTTATAAGTTTCTTGGTAAGTGTGCAGTACGTTAGGTTGCCATTACTTTCAGAGTGTCTGCCAAACTTGACACAAGTGGGAATCGAAAGCATATGGAACACTAAAATGATGAGAATGTATATCAAGCTAAGGATCTTCAACTCCGATGTGAAGTCAGTCTTTTTATATGGAGCAGAAACGTGGCCGAAAACCGAACTCAAAATTAAAATTTTGCAAGAGGTTTATCAATAAATCTCAAAGAAAGATTCTTGACCTGCAGTTTTTCGACAAGGTCCCAAGTAAAACGTTATGGGAGAGAACATGACAACAATAGAAGAAATAACAAATCTTGGAAGAAGATGGCGCTTGATAGGCCAGACGTATAACAGCTCTAAGTCAGTATCACCAGACCATCTCTGTTATGGGACCCACAGGGACAAGAGACAAGGCGAGGTCAAATACTCCACTGAGATGAGACCTAGAGGCTGATACTAGAAAAACAGAAAATAGCTGTAAAGAACTGGAGAAAATTGAAAAGGACCTCTCTGCTTAGAAAGGTTGATTGATGACCCACGTATCCCAAAGGTGATGAGGGCAGAGGAAAATGGGAACAGCAGGTCTAACACCAATATATAACTGGTAAGTCTAACACTAGTATATAACTGATATGTCTTACATCAATTTATAACGGCAGGTCTAACGTTAATATATAACAGCAGTGCTAACATCAATATGTAACATATATATATAACACAAATGTATAACTGTTGAATCTAAAATCAATATATATAACAATTGAATCTAGCAACAATATATATAACAATTGAATATAACATCAATATATTATATGATGGTATATAATTTTCAGAAGGGATTCTGGGGTCTGTTTCTGACTGGAGAGAATAGAACGACTGCACTTCCAAGCATGTTCTAAAAGCCAGTGAAGAGAGTTGCCATTGGGGTTAGCAATCTCATTATGTAAAACAAACTACAACATAAACCACCACTTCAAGAAATCATCAAAGTTCTTCTGCGCAAGCTCTCAGAAAGAGACATACTGTAGTACTGACCCGAAACTCTGGCTGGGGCGAGTTTCTCAAGTAACAACGAAGATAATGTCCACTGACGTCAGATTAGGCATGTGCTAAGGTAATAAACGCTGGAGTAAACTGTGTCAGATAATATCGGAGTTTATGTTGTAGTTGGCGATGAAGTGGTCAGAACTTTACCGCAACACGTTCAAATCTTAGGCCAGGTGTGGTTATGCGTTTTTTTTTACTCACAGCAGCCTCTATCTCCATCAAGTTGACAACTTAATTGACTCGAGTGTGACTCGAGCGGACAAGTTTTACCTTAAGCGGAAAGCTATCTAGTCGCTCAGTAAATCGGTACAGAAAATCGTATGCTTAGATTCTACAGCTGTACCAGAAACGTGAATGAAGAATTCAGCGAAATAGGATCGCCAGACATACACACACACACATACACACAATTGACAAAATAAGCCTAGACATCACAAATAACTGAAAACTAAATTAAAATAAAAGACGATTATCCCTGATTAATAACAACACCGGTGCAGAGGTAACAGGAACTTTTCAATTTGTGCTCTCCTGAAAACGTATCCAGAAATTTTGTAACTAGAGAGAATGTTCAATTAAACTTGTAATTATTATACTCGTAAATATTTAAATTCAAATTATTATAAATAATTATAAGTTATCCTCTTAATATGGTTCAACGTTTCTAATGTTGTTTTGACATCCTAGTCTGCCTGCGGAGGTAGTTGCTTCTAAATTTTTAATAAAGTTTAATCAGGAACGGATACAAAAATAAGTGTCTAGACAAGCTACCAGACCAGACCTCTTCCCTTCCCCTACCACAAAACAACCGTAGGAAAAGATGCAAAAAATCAACTCAACGTTAGCTCAGTTCATAGCGAGCAATTCACTATTTTCTGTGGTAACAGCGTGCCTCGGTTCATAGCGAGCAATTCGATATGTTCTGTGGTAGCAGCGTCTCGTGGCAAGGGCAGTAGGACAAAAAAAGACGAGAAATAATACTGTCACTATTTTGTCTCTAGCCAGTGTTATGTCTACCTCTATGTGCTCCGAAACACCAAAATAGAGGAATACAGATTGTAAAATGTTTCCAGAGAAATCAAGATAAAAGAGTGTTTATGTTGGTCGTGACAAAACTAAATTACGATAAGGTTGTGCTATCATTTGTGTGGCCTAGCTTTGGATGAGAATTGTGGGAGCTTGTTGGGTCGTTAAAACGATTTAGAAACAAACGTTGGTAACACGCACACACGACTCATTAGACACACAGATATGTCTAATATATACACATACATGCAAACCAATACACGTAAGACACACATACACATGTATGTTTGTATGTATGTGTGTATTTATATGTATGTGTTTGTGTGTATGTGTGTGCGTGCGTGTGTGAATAGACACATGGGAGTCACTAAATAGCCTCCGAACTGGTGTATCACGATGCAGGAAGTACATACAGAGATAGGGATACAGGGATGATGGGACATGCGACTGTAGAGCAGCACAGGACTTAGACTAACTGACGATCTGTTCAAGCCTTCTGGAACATGTCATCTGGATGACATGTTGAACGGAAATGACCAATGCATTCCACGTGGCCGAACATTGGGAACATATCTAACGTGGTGCCCAGAACATAGAAAGAAAGTATTCTCTATAGTCAGTTATAACTGAAAAAGGGCTTTTAATAATACTCATCGGTGTTACGTAGAAATGTGTTGACAGATGATGTGTACAATGCAATGATGGTAGCTAGCTATACCATGTCCTTTTGCTAGTTCACAGATGCGTTACTGAACCACTGAGGGTATTTCTGTTTAGTTTATGAACGTAACAGTTCACAAATACCTCACTGAACCACACAACGAATTGCTGTCTAGTTTATGTAAGATAACGGTTCACAATTTCGTCATTAGACCACAGAGTGCATTGCTATCTAGTTTCTCTAAAGTAACAAACGGTTCACAATTGTTACTGGACCATAGCGGGCTTTGCTGTCTAGTTTATGTAACACAACAGTCTCTACAGTTGCTCTCCTAACATTATACCTGTTTGAATTCTATAATTCAGACGCTGTTTACATTTTCTGGAATGTGCTTTGCTCTACCGTAAAAAAACAAACAACGATCTTTATTACCGTTGCTGGGGTTTGCCAGCAGGATTTTAAGGGTGGAGGAATAAAGGTCGCTTGCATTGTAGTCCTGACGCGGTTACATGGTGTTTTTTTTACCTCCAAATTACAAGCACATATTATTTTACGTCATATAGAAAAATATATGATTATTCTTAAGCTGATCGAGGCGGTGAGAGAATAATTCACACACTGACACGAACACACATAGATTAACCTTTTCTGGAGCTGCTAACACACGAAACACACACACACACACTGACATAAACACACATACTCACACACACACATACTCACACACACACACATATAAGCGAAGCTTACTTCGAGAGTTTTAGCATGTACTGACATACACACTGACACACATACACACACTGACACAAACACACACATACACACTGACCCCCATACACACACTGACACACATACACACTGACACAAACACACACATACACACTAACACACATACTGACACACGCAAACTGACTCATACACATACTGACACACACACACACACACACATACTGACACACATACACATAAGAGAACGTTACTTCGAGCCTGTTGGCACATACTAACGTACACACAAACACACACTGACACACACACACACATACACTGACACACACACACAGATATGTGACTTACCTGAATCTTGTCCAGAACAGCGATGTATTGGGGACAAATTTCTGAAGGTGAAGCCTCTTTCATTACATGACTGAAAAACTTGGATTCACACGGATACAACTTGGTGGACAGTGACGTCAAACATGTCTACTAGAACGGACACATTGTCCCTTAGGATATCGTTACATGTTGATTCTTGTCACACAAATCAGCTATCAACAAACACGTTAGTTAGCTATTGTCACACAAATCAGCTATCAACAAACACGGTAGCTATTGTCACACAAATCAGCTATCAACAAACACGTTAGCTATTGTCACACAAATCAGCTATCAACAAACACGTTAGCTATTGTCACACAAATCGGCTATCAACAAACACGTTATCTATTGTCACACAAATCAGCTATCAACAAACACGTTAGCTATTGTCACACATATCAGCTATCAACAAACACGTTAGCTATTGTCACACAAATCAGCTATCAACAAACACATTAGCTATTGTCACACAAATGAGCTATCAACAAACACGTTAGCTATTGTCACACAAATCAGCTATCAACAAACACGTTAGCTATTACCACACATCATCATTGTTGTGAATTATTGTTCACATTTAGTTATTGTCTAACACGTTATAATTATTGTCATATACCCAAATTATTTGTCTGGGCGTTAACAATTATTCTACAAGATAATTATAGTTCCACGTGATAATTTTGTCACATGTGTTGATAAATGTACTACAAATTAATTATTTTTTCCCAACATAAATACTGTCTTGCAATTTTATTATTGTCCTGCAAGTTAATTGATGTCATACAAGTTAATTGGTGTCCTACAAGTTAATTGGTGTCCTACAAGTTAATTGATGTCCTACAAGTTAATTAGTGTCCTACAAGTTAATTGGTGTCCTACAAGTTAATTGGTGTCCTACAAGTTAATTGATGTCCTACAAGTTAATTGGTGTCCTACAAGTTAATTGATGTCCTACAAGTTAATTGATGTCCTACAAGTTAATTGGTGTCCTACAAGTTAATTGGTGTCCTACAAGTTAATTGCTGTCCTACAGGTTCACTAGTGTTCCATAAGTTAATTGTTGTCCTAAATGTTACTCACAGCACTAAATTTTATTTATTGTCCTATTTTTTGCCGTAAATGTCAATTGTTGCACTACATTTCAGTTATTTTCCTACACATGAATTATTGTCCTGCAAGCTAATTATTATAAAAAGTAAGTTGGTCGCACCTTAGTGGCTGCGCTCTCGCCTCTCTCCGGTGTTTGTGTAGAGTTTTTCTATGTTTGGTGGTTCCTGTTCGGATTTTATTTCACAACTCCTTCTCCGGGTGATTTCATGGACTTTGTTCTGTGGTGTTGATGTGCTTTCGATCCGTTATCCTATTTGTTGGGCTGTATTTCGCTGCGTTTCATGCCTGGCTCAAGCCGCGGGAGACGTCCATGACAGAGTTCAACGTGCAGCTTTACTGCACACCAGAATTCAGTCCAGATTATCAATGCTCGGGGACATTTCTGATAGGATTGAAGCCGAATTTTCCTGCCCGCCCCTGACTCGCCTAGGTTGCCCGATGCCTCTCACGGCCTCGTGTTTTCGGCACAGCAAGGGTCACGCTGACGAACAGGTGGGCCTAATCAGAAGCCTTTGCGGTGGGACAGTTAGGGACAGAGAGCTTTACACGGACAGACACGTAAAGTTTGAGACAAACATTGGTCTAACACACTCCTCGCGGCCTCATCCCACCTTGGGGAGTCTGTAGGGATTTCGGTCCATAGGCTACGCATGAACACAGGCTCAGCAGTTGGACATGGTGGTGGTCGATCGACGCAACGGTCCTTTGACGCCTACGCGAACATTATTATTTTTAAGTTAATTATTGCACTTCATTTTAATTATTAGCATACAATTTAATTGTTGTTCTACAATTTATTTTTTGTTCATTTACGTTAATTGTTTTCCAACAATTAATTGTTATCATACTATTTAATTGTTGTCCTTCAATTTATTTGTTGTTATTCGATTTGTCATAAATGTTAATTTTTGCACTCCATTTTAGTTATTGTCTTGTTGTACTGTAAAGTAAAGTAAAGTAACCCTTAGCATTACTGCCGTAAGGGTGTGAGGTGTTAGCGATCTCACATTTCAAAGGCTCGGCTATATGAGCGCGGTAGCCATCTCCTCTCCCTCGCCGCTTTTACTTTCCGGACTGAACAGGTACCCATTTTAAGGCTGGGTCGACCCGACAGCCATCTGAAAAAAACATTACCACCTGAACTGGGGAATGAACCCAGCACCACTCAGATGCGAAGCCAGCGCGCTAACCACTGCGTTACAATGGAATTACTATACAACAATTTTAATATTGCCCTAAATGGTAATGATTAATATACACGTTAATTACTATTCTGCAAATTAAATAATTGTGTCCTACATTTATTACTGCGCTCCAAAAAAATAATTGTCCTGCGGGTTTATAATTGTCCTGTTGGTTAATAATTGTCCTGCGGATTAAAAATTGTCTGGCGGATTCATAATTGTCCTGTGCGTAAACAATTTTCCTGTGAGTTAATAATTGTCATTCGGGTTAATAATTGTCCTGTGGGTTAATAGTTGTCCTGCAGGTTAATAATTGTCCTGCGGATTAAAAATTGTCTTGCGGGTTAATATTTGTCCTGCGGGTTAATACTTATCTTGCGGGTTATTAATTGTCCTGCGGGTTAATAATTGTCCTGGGGTTAATAATTATCCTGCAGATTAACAATTGTCCTGCAGGTTAATAATTGTCCTGCTGGTTAATAATTGTCCTGCAATTTTAATATTGCTACTTATGTTTAATACGGTAACATTTTTACGAACCAACCACATATTCTTAAACTGTCTTAGATCGGTTGGTTTAGCTGTGGCTTCATCAGCATTATCGTGTGGCATGTCCTTTGTCCAACGTCGCTCCCGTCACAGCCTGACTGAAAGAAACTCGTAACCTCTAACCAAATCTCCAGCCTCCGCCAAAGTTATGCCTAGGAATCTTTTGATATCTTGGTGCTATCGTCTTCTCGATCTACCACTGTGTCTCTTCAGCCTCCGCCAAAGTTATGCCTAGGAATCTTTTGATATCTTGGTGCTATCGTCTTCTCGGTCTACCACTGTGTCTTTTGCCCGGTGCCATATCTTTCGTCACTGTCCTCTCAAGATCGATGTCTCTTGATGTGACCAAAGCATTTCAATCTTATGTAATGATGGAATTGAATAACTAGTTTTCTTTTATGTTCAAATCTTGTCGAATGTCTTTGTACTTCTCTCAGTTTTGGTTTTCTAAAGATCTTTCTGAAATATTTTGACTCGATTCTCTTTCCAGACGTTTTGGTAGATGTTATACTTAGATATCATTAAACGTGCAATGAACACATACTTGTCATGTTAATTATACTCACAGAAATGGTGATAAAGTGGGAACTTTTGATTGATGTTGTTCAACTAAGACTTAGCGAATTAAGATCACGAGAATAATATTGCAGCTGTTTATACTTATACATTCTGTCACATTATATCTCACAAATGTCAGAACAAGGAAACACATATACAGCGATAATCTATGTAAACAATTGATTGGAAGAAACGCACGAGATATTAACTAGAGGCAATCAATATTTCAAAAGATGTTTCTAAGAATTTTTGTGTGAGGTTTCTAACTGTAAAACAGGTAATCCTTGAATATCAGACAGGTGATCCTTGAATTTCAGACAGGTGATCCATGAATGTCAGACAGGTGATCCATGAATGTCCGACAGGTGATCATTGAATTTCAGACAGGTGATCCTTGAATGTCCGACAGGTGATCCATGAATGTCCGACATGTGATCTTTGAATTTCAGACAGGTGATCATTGAATGTCAGACAGGTGATCATTGAATGTCAGACAGGTGATCCTTGAATTTCAGACAGGTGATCCTTGAATGTCAGACAGGTGATCCTTGGATTTCAGACAGGTGATCCTTGAATGTAAGCCAGGTGATCCTTGAATGTCAGACAGGTGATCCTTGAATGTCAGCCAGGTGATCCATGAATGTCAGACAGATGTTTTGTCGCTAAATGCCCACAATGAGTCTGTTTACTCTTTGTGCCCTAAAAAGTTATTAGGTGGTAGGTTGCAGTAGCTTTTCCCACACCTCTAGAGACATGATGAAGGTAAACTTGGACTCGCCAGTCGGTTGTGCTATTATTGGCTTTCTCTGGTTGTCGTTCACTACTACAAGGATCACGTTGATTCCCTACCTTGTTATCCAAACTGCCTTGAAAACAGTCTGTTTCCACGAGAGCTGCAGACAATTGAGGTGGTGGGTCTTAATCAGTATATAGCTGATTCTAGTCGGTCAAAATGGACGTTTTAGACTTTTAAAATGTAATCTTATATTGTCAATCAGGTAGTCTCCGACTGTAAAATTGGTTGTCCCTGACTGTAAAATTGGTTGTCTCCGACTGTCGAATTGGTAGTTCTGACTGTCACACAGGTAGTCACCGCATGAAACAGGTAGTCTCCGACTGTCACACATGTAGTTTGTAGCTAACAAGTTGATTGTCTCAGATTGTCAAACTGGTAGTCTCCGACTGTCAAATTGGTTGTCTTCGACTATCAAACTGGTTGACTCCGACTATCAAACAAGTAGTTACCGACAGTCAAACAGGTAGTTACCGACTGTCAAACAGCTAGTTACCGACTGTCAAACAGCTAGTTACCAACTGTCAAACTGGTACTTTCTAACTGTCAAACAGATAGTTACCAACTTTCAAACAGGTAGTTACTGACTGTCAAACAGATAGTTACCAACTGTCAAACAGGTAGTTACCGACTGTCAAACAGCTAGTTACCAACTGTCAAACTGGTAGTTTTTAACTGTCAAACATATAGTTACCAGCTGTCAAACAGGTAGTTACCAACTGTTAAACAGCTAGTTACCGACTGACAAACTGATAGTTACCGACAGTCAAGCTGGTAGTTTCCAACTGTCAAACAGATAGTCATCATCTGTCAAACTGGTAGTTTCCAACTGTCAAACAGATAGTTATTATCTGTCAAACTGGTAGTTACCGACTGTCAAACTGGTAGTTTCCAACTGTCAAACAGATAGTTATCTGTCAAACTGGTAGTTTCCAACTGTCAAACAGATAGTTATCAACTGTCAAACTGGTAGTTACCGACTGTCAAACTGGTAGTTACCAACTGTTAAACAGGTAGTTACCGACTGCCAAACAGGTAGTTACCGACTGTCAAACAGGTAGTTACGGACTATCAAACTGTTAATCTCCGACTGTTAAACAGGTAGTCTCCGACTGGAAAACAGGTAGTCTCCAACTGTCAAACTCAGTCTCTGACAATCCAACAGGTAGTCTCGGGCTGTCATACAGTGAGTCTCTGATTGTCAAACAGGTAGACTTTGGTATTTCATGATTCTAGTATAATTACATTTGAATTGTGAACAGTAGTACCAACCACTCCGCCACGCTGTCTGCATTCTATAGATTTACAGTATTTATTTACCATTTCTTGTATAAAAATATCGTTTTATTTACTTATATTGGATTACTCTCACTTATGGTGTAATAATCTATCAATAATAATTATCAAGAGTTTTATTCCCAATCACATATAAAATATAGAGTATCGATTAAAATATATTGATCAACTGCTGCATTATTCTCAGTTATAGATAGATAGTGTAATAATTAGCACATATCAATCATCAGTAGTAGCACGGATCACTTACAGAGGAGAGTGTAATAATGATCATATATTGATCAACAATTGAATACATCATATATAGATTGTAATATATTACATATAACACTTTGATAAACAGTTGTGTTTCGTGTCAGGTATAGATGTTAGTGTAATAGTTATATTACCTCGATAAACAGTTTTTTTACGTATCACGTATAGATGGAAATTTAATAATTATAGTACCTTGATCAGCAGAAAATAATGTAATAATTATAGTACCTTGAAAGGCAGTTGTTTTTTTAATCACGTATAAATGACAATCTACTAATTATAGTACCTTGATCGACAGACAATAATGTAATAACTATATTACCTTAATCAACAGAAAATAATGTAGTAATTATATCGCACTGATCAACAGTTGTATAATGAATCTTCGTGCCGTTATATAATGTAATAACCTATTTCAATTACTTACAATCAAACATGCCACAGATAATGGGTAGCACTCGATAAACGGTGTCGACAAAACTATCACAACAGTTGCCAGTTTCACCCAACAATATAGAATGTTGATTCCATGTCCAACTTCATTTTTGGTTGATTTTTATTTTTTGGGCTAGCTCCCTTGGTTTTTGAACCGGCAGACTGTTTCTCTAAACGCAGTAAGAGCTAGGCACAGTTTTCTGTTAGTCTAATAGCTGGCCAAATGCAGAAGATAACGAACAAGGGAATGAAAAGAAGAACTCTCTACAAGACAGAAATACTCTCCCATTAAATACACCAATCCCAAAACTTGACATCTTGCCTCTTTCTGACAACTGAGAGACATCTAACTGAGACATGGAGGCGGTTACACGACTACACGAGATTCATACATCAGTTCGCGAGCTCTCGCATCTCCCGGTACTACTTTTTTCATTCAAGGGATTGTAACGTGAGATGATTTGCTAAAACAGATATGAAAGCAGGCAAGAATAAATGTGCATCCGCGAGTAAAGATAAACCATGCATTAATAGACAATTGGGAACATATTCAATTATTATTTTAATTTTTTGTTTAAATCGAGTGTTCGCCCCAGAAATAGGAGAGGACATGACAAGGGGCATATTAATATAATGGGTGTACGAAGGGTAAAGATTTGTAGGGTTGCTAGTAATTGCCTCTAAAATCAAGAACACGCAAAATGTGGTGACCTATTTTCATGGACATCTGTTGACAGACGTACACCTGGAACCATATTTGTTGGGCAAAGTTCAATACTAACCTACGTATCGTGTCGGCTGATATCGATAATGGTGTCCCCTCATAACTTCTGGTTCCTGGTGCCACTTTTACCCAGTGATGGTGTACCATCGTGGCAGAGTTTTCACTTTGCAGCTGACAGATATTCCTCTCTATCTCTCAAATCATGAGAACGATTATCAAACGTCAACAAGGTACGTGTGTCTTAATTCACCACAGAGTTCGCTCGGTTCACATCGTAAGTAACAGGACATTCCATTTCAGGTCGGGGGAGGGGGGGGCGGGTCGATGCAAATTTGTTTTAAATAAATAAGTAAAGAGTTAGAATAAAATATAAATGTAGAAAATATGATTATATTGAGTTTTACGAAGGGTTAGGGTTAGGATCAGGTTTAGGGTTATGGTTAGGTTTAGCGTTATGGTTAGGTTTAGGGTTATTGTTAGGTTCAGGGTTATGGTTAGGTTTAGGGTTATTGTTAGGTTCAGGGTTATGGTTAGGTTTAGGGTTATTGTTAGGTTCAGGGTTATGGTTAGGTTTAGGGTTATTGTTAGGTTCAGGGTTATGGTTAGGTTTAAGATTGTTTAGGGTTATAGTTAGGTTTACGGTTATTGTTAGGTTCAGGGTTATGGTTAGGTTTAGGGTTATTGTTAGGTTCAGGGTTATGGTTAGGTTTATGGTTATGGTTAGGTTCAGGGTTGTTTAGGGTTATGGTTATGGTTAGGGGGTTAAGGTATTAGGTGAAGTTTACGGTTAGATAAAATGATTAGTATTACATCGTCTGACAGCATGGTTAATGCCATTATATTGTAGAAACTGGTTGCTACTTTCCTTTTCATAGACGAACATTGACATATTCAAGAAATTATTGTCTATTCTCGCAGAACGTTTGACACCCCCCCCTCCCTACCCCCCCCCCCCCCCCCCCTCTCCCAACAGTTCTAAAGTGAACTATTCTGTGACGCCACTACGTCAAATTCCGTGCTAAAAATATATATTTCTTTTGTTTGGGTTGAATTAAGACGCAAGTATTCTTTATAACAACATAATGATTATTAAATATAGCTACTTATAGCACATAACTTCATTTAATTGAAAGTCTTTATACTGGACTAGTAGAGTCTGTATGCAACAAGTTTCTTGGAACCTGGTTAACCGATGTGCGATCCATCTTAAAAGATTCAAACACGTTAGCAAAGTAGACACGCAGTCTGTTAGGTGCCATCTATGCTGCTCTTAACAAACCACCTAAGCCATGGCCAGTGTTATGCAGTGTCACACAGTTAGTCACCTCCAACGTCGTCAGGGAGGCCATTCTCGATCTTGTCATCCACAACGATCCCAGGCGCAAAGATTATCTAATCTCATAGAGTTCTCTATTCGGACACAAAGTTTCTCTAATCTCATAGAGTTCTCTATTCGGAGACAAAGTTTCTCTAATCTCATAGAGTTCTCTATTCGGACACAAAGTTTCTCTAATCTCATAGAGTTCTCTATTCGGACACAAAGTTTCTCTAATCTCAGAGTTCTCTATTCGGACACAGCGTTTCTCTAATCTCATAGAGTTCTTTATTCGGACACAATGTTTCTCTAATCTCATAAAGTTTTTTATTCGGACACAAAGTTTCTATAATCTCATAGAGTTTTTTATTCCTACACAAAGTTTATATAATCTCCTAGAGTTCTTTATTCGGATAGAAAGCTTCTTTGGTCTCCTCGAGATCTTCTCTGTCAAATGTCAGAAATATAACACAGACCCCGCATATTTCAAACAGCCCACTTATTACACATATCACACATTACACATATCTCACATATTACACATACCACACATATCACACATAATACACATACCACACACATACCATATATATATATATATATATATATATCACATAACACACATACCACACACATCACACATACCATATATATATATATATATATCACATAACACACATACCACACATATCATACAGACCACACATATCACATAGACCACACATACCACACATATTTCCCACATCATATATATCGCATATACCGCACAAATCATATATAATACGCATACCACACATACCACGCATATCACACATACGACACATATCCCACATATCACACATCTCCCACATAACACACATATCACATATCTCCCACATAACACACATATCTTAATCAACACAGATTTAATTTCATAGACTACATTTAACGTTTTGGCTTCAATCAATATATATTTGATTTCATAGACTACATTTAACGTTTTGACTTCAATCAACATATATTTGATTTCATAGACTTCATTTTAACGTTTTGGCTTCAATCAAAACATATTTGATTTCACAGACTACATTTAACGTTTTGACTTCAATCAACAAATATTTGATTTAATAGACTACATTTAACGTTTTGACTTCAATCAACAAATATTTGATTTAATAGACTACATTTAACGTTTTGACTTCAATGAACACAGATTTGATTCATAATTTACAATTAACGTTTTGACCTCAGCCAGTACCGATTTATTCATAGCTGCATTTAAAATTAACATCTAATCAACACAGATTTGATTCATAGACTCAAATACTATATTTAACGTTTTAATTTCAGCCAAAGAAGATTGTCTTCACAGAACACGCTCCAATTTCTGACGTAAGTCAACAACAATTTGCTTCATAACATACTTTTAATTTTATTCCATATACATTTGTTTCATTTAATAGATGTATTGTTCCGACGTAAGTCAACACAGAATTGTTTCATAGAATAGTTTAAACTTTCTGAGTTAAGTCAATATAGATGCATTTTATATAATAATTTTTATGCTCTGACAACACATAATTGTTTCATATAATAGTTTCAACTTGTATAAGTGAATTAAAGTAAACTCACATTTTCTTCATTTAATAATTATAATATTTTGGCAACACATAATTGTTCCATAGAACAGGTAAACATTTTTGAGTGAGTTGAAGTCAACAAACGATTTTCTTCGTATAACTGTTTCAATTTTTTACTTCTATCAGCAAGAACTTCAAAGAATAGCTTACATTTCTGAAATGCAGGATCAGTTTCTTGTGTAGCGTTCTGAACTGTCCAAAACAACGCTGTCTGTTGCATCATATGATTTCCCCACACGTAATCCTACCTTACCGAGGTTGGAGAGCTTGGGCGACCGATTGATACCGGGAGTATTACTTTTGGCAGGTTCATCTAAGCGGGTCAGGTTTTTGGAGTGGAGCCAGACTATGGGACTGAGGAGCAGATGGAGTCTTATAGGTGTCGCTGCAGAACCCACTAGCAAGTAGTATATGCTCTGGGCTACACTGATCCACCCCAGTCTTTAGGTTAAATGCATTCTTTTTTTCTTTTTTTGTTGTTTGTCCTCTAACAATCATCTCCATGGAATCCATGGAATAGGTGCAGGATAGTTGTCAGTTGCACCTGTGCCCTTTTATGACGATATCCCAGGTTGTGGATAATGCTATACGAAGGTGGCACTACAGATGAGCTGACATCACTGACTGAGAAATGATGAGATGGTCAAATGGGACGTGTCGATCCTGGCACAACAAGCAATGGATTGCTTCCCTTAGAAGATACTCGAAAGATGCGGCCACACTCTCCCCTTTGAAATCAATACCATGTAAGGCAATTTACGTTTTAACCGAACTCCGATCAAGACACCTGCTTTTGTACGGGAGGCATTGGGCTGTCAAAAACTACCAGCTCACAGCTTCACTGATTACATCCTAATCGACAATCATCATCGACATCATAATCATCATCACGGCCACTAACGCTACCACAGCCACAACTACAACCACCATTTTTACCATTATCATCTTCTACTGCATCATCCTAACCACCACAACCATCATAGTCTTCTCCCATCATCATCATCAGCATAAACATTATCATCATCACATAACATTAGCCATATAGCAGGACTGCATTTTATCAACCTCACCTTAATGATCTGCCGTTTTAACTGCAATTCCCGAGATGAAATCCCTGACCACTGAACTTAACATCTTGTATGTGTCCTGCAAAGACATTCTTCTTCCTCTTCTTCTTCTTTTTCTTCTTCTTCTTCTTCTTCTTCTTCTTCTTCGATCAACTGATGCAATGCTTCTAGCTCGGCGAGGATCACGAAGGAAACTAGGTTTCAGGTCTTCACCGGTTCCCAACACCTTTCTGAGCATTTTCACTTCCCTGGGCCAGACGTCCACGCTTTGGTCTGTGTAAGTAGGCCAATCCTGCAGAATATGTGCTGATGTTTGCTTGAGTGCTCCGCAGCCGCACCTGGAGCTATCTCTAAGACCCATTCTGTGGAGGTGGGCCTTGTGTCTGGAATGTCTCGTTACGAGCCTGAACATTTTTATCTGCCCATCTCTGTCGAGTTTGCCTATGCTGTCATTACCTGGTTTACATTCTTTGTGCTGGTTCTCTCCATTCTGTCCTTATAGATCGTTTGATGAGTGTGCATCTTTATAGCTCTGTACACGGCTACTCTACGTGCCAGCACTTCGGACGTTTGCTAGCTAATCTACCTTCTTGTTTCCAAGACAACCCAAATGGGCAGGAATCCACTGCAGGACTAAATCTTGTTTTGGGGAAGACATCAACCCGATTTTACATTTTATTTCATGTAAGATTCAATCTTCTTTGGGGCTTGAGATGGCTTGGAGTTAAAATAGCAATGACTTACTGCGAGAGAAAAACTATCGCACCACTTCTCTGTGTGTACCCCAATAGACGACTACAGACGGTTGTGTAATACCATCAGGTTAACACAAATGATTACAGAAACAACCAATGCAAATTAGCACAAAAGATTTTAGTGCAGGTTTCCCATCTCAAGATGCTTCATAAGCGGTAAACAGGAAGGCTATAAGACTCAGAAAACAATATCAAATACTAAAAAGTAAGTCAAATGCCCTTTACAGAACGAAGCATCTTACAACCACCACCTATTTGGCTGTTATAAGTTTCTTGGCAAGTGTGCAGTACGGTACCTTGCCATTACATTCCGTACGTGGAGGAGCATTAGCCTGAGAAGAAAACCCAGTGTCTGCCAAACTGGACACAAGTGGGAATCTTCTTCTTCTTCTTCTTCTTCTACTTACGTCAACCTTTATTTTTTCGAAAAAAGCAGCGGTCATCCTGAGACTGTCGACACTGCCATAGAGCTTGTCTAGTGTTGCCACTGGTGATGGCCACATCTGCTTTCTCTGATCCTCGTATGTCGGGCAGTTTTGCAGCAAATGTTCAGCGGTCATTTTCCCGGTACCACACGAGCATTCGTCAGTGCCACCTATCTTCAATTTGTTGAATAGGTGGTACCTCAGTCTATTGTGGCCAGTGCGAAGTCTGAAGACCACGACCTGCTCTCTTCTGTTCAACTGGTAATATGCATCGTTTTTTGTGTAGCCAGTATGTTCGGTTTCCCATTTGGTCATGTATCGGGGAGTGGGAATCGAACTCGGAACGTTGGGATTGTGAAAACCGAGCGAGTTCCACCCCTAGGCCACGCAGCCTCCATAAAATCCTAAGGGGCCTGGAAATGCAGCAAATTGTGAATGAGCTGCCATCAGCCAGCTAATAGTTGGTTGCTTGTATCAGGGTCACCGACCTGATCTGAGAAAGACCCTATCTGTTTCCAAGCGACGGCCCTGGAAACAGACGGAAATAATGTAATCTGGCTAAGAGAATAGGCATCAGGGTGGGAAAGAAAACCTGGTACCCAAAAAAGCCAGCTGAAACCGGATGTCCGTGGCCTAAAGGCGCGTATTCGCAGTTTTGCTGCAAACAACGACACAACGTAACTACGTCATTTTCAAGACGAAAGGCGAAGAGGAAGAAGAAAAGCTCAACCTAAATTTGTTAATGCATGGAAGTTCACGTACAAATAAATATTATGCATTACACACAAAGATAACTAAGAAGAAAAACGGACATCGCGTGGCAGGATATGGTGAGGAATGAGAACATATGGGAAAGGAGCCAACAACAGCCACTGGAACAACAAATTAAGCGAAGAAAATGGAGCTGAATAGGACATACTGTACGGAAGAAAGAGAGAGAGAGAGAGAGAGAGAGATAGAGAGAGAGAGAGAGAGAGGTAGACACACACACAATAAGAACACGGAGAATATAATGTGAAAAGAAACTACGATTAAATGATTACATCTGATGAGAGGCAGGAAGAACAGCCCTGGACTGTGAAAGCTGGCGAGTGGTGAGAGGCAGGAAGAACAGCCCTGGACTGTGAAAGCTGGCGAATGGTGAGAGGCGGGAAGAGTAGCCCTGGACTGTGAAAGCTGGCGAGTGGTGAGAGGCAGGAAGAACAGCCCTGGACTGTTAAAGCTGGAGAGTGGTGAGAGGCGGGAAGAGTAGCCATAGACTGTGAAAGCTTGCGAGTGGTGAGAGGCGGGAAGAGCAGCCCTGGACTGTGAAAGCTTGCGAGTGGTGAGAGGCGGAAAGAGCAGCCCTGGACTGTGAAAGCTTGCGAGTGGTGAGAGGCGGGAAGAGCAGCCCTGGACTGTGAAAGCTGGAGAGTGGTGAGAGGCGGGAAGAGCAGCACTGGACTGTGAAAGCTTGCGAGTGGTGAGAGGCGGGAAGAGTAGCCCTAGACTGTGAAAGCTTGCGAGTAGTGAGAGGCGGGAAGAGCAGCCCTAGACTGTGAAAGCTTGCGAGTGGTGAGAGGCGGGAAGAGCAGCCCTGGACTGTGAAAGCTGGAGAGTGGTGAGAGGCGGGAAGAGCAGCACTGGACTGTGCAAGCTGGCGAGATTGTGCCAATGGCTATGCACTGAGAAGAGCGACGGGATTTGATTAATTGAAAGAAACAACCAATCAACTATTGCACAATCGCCTACGCCAGTATACATCGTGTGAACTTAGAAATATTTAATTTGTCCTGCTAGTGGTTTCTGTCAGCAGTCGTTATTCTCCCCCATTCATATTTTTTTTTATTTTTTTTATTTTTTTATTTGCGTTCGCCTTATTTCTCTAATCCCCAATGCGGTGTGCGTTGCACTGTGGTTTTTATTTTGCGCCTATCGGCCCAATGCATCAGACTTCAGCATGCATTTTATTTAAGGGTCTGCTTCCTCCTGCATTTTCCAAGGGTTTGCTTCCCCGGGGTAACGGCCGGTGCTGTGATGGGGATCGAACTCAGCACCTTCGGATTGTGAGCCGTGCCACTTATCCACTAGGCCACGCCGTCCCCCGCCATTCATATTCCCGTTGCGTCGTCCGACCACCGGTGCCCCCTGAGTTAATGAATGTCTGACCATCGGTGCCACCTGAGTTAATGAAATGTCTGCTTTAACCATCAGCGCCACCATCTCATCAGCTTATATGACCTCCCACATCCACTAGTCAGTAGTAATCTCATCTCTAGCTACAATTACACGTGCTTTCCGTTGTTGATTTCAATATTTCATGTATAGATATAATTAAACCTCAATAATGAAAGAGTCTAGACTCAGCTCTGTACAATCATAACGCTGGATGAAACATTTCATTGTCTCTGTTCAAAATATGGATACAGGAAAAGAGAGTAAGATTGAATGTAAGACGGACTGTAAGACAGGATGTAAGACAGGATGTAAGACAACGTGTAAGGCAGTACGTACGTAATGCCGTAAGACAAGGCCTTAGACAGCACGTTAGATAAGACTTAATATAGCATGTACGACACAACGTAATACAGGACGTAAGACAAGACGTAAGACAGCATGTAATAGAGGACGTAAGGCAAGACGTAAGACAAGACGTAAGACAAGACGTAATGCAGAATGTAATACATGACGCAAGACAAGACGTAGGAAAGAAAAAAAAACAGAATGTAATACAGGGCGTAAGATAAACGTAATTCAAAGTGTAATACAGGACGGACATGAAGACGTACGACAGAATGTAATACAGGCAGGACGTAAGTAAGACAAGACGTAAGACAGAATGTAAGACAAAATGTAAGATACATTGAAAGACAGAATACACCAGCTTCAATTTATCCTTACAGAAGTTAGACATGTCCGTCCATCTCCATTCATAAATATGAGACAGCAGAGCTGACAACAAACATAAGACAGCTGCTGTCGGGCAAAACATCCTATACAGCAACAAACATAACCAACAACAATAACAACAATAGCCACCTCCACCAACACGAACCAACAACAACAAAAAATACAATAGCAATTAACATCAGCAAATTACAACTAACCCACATCCAACAATAACTACCAACGCCAACTAACAGCAACGAACAACAATAAACAATAACAACCAATAAAAACAACAAGAGCAAGAGCAACTAAAAACAACAAAAACAGCCGACAACAACAAAAAGCAACAACAACAGCCATTAACAATAACAATAACCAACAGCGACCAACAACAATAAGAATAACAGCTCCACACACAAACAAGAAGCAATATTATTACACAACAACAACATATAACAGCAACCAATAACAGCCAAGAACAACGATCAAACATCATCATCCAACTTCCAACTGCAGCCAACATTATCAAGGAAATATAACAACAATAACCAACAGCACCAACCAACAACCGAAAACAATCACAATCACCAACATTATCGAACAACTGGCAACAAAACAACATCAACAAGAACAAAAAAAGACTAGCAACAACCAACAAATAAAAACAACCATAAACAACAAACCATAACTAATACCATTATCATTAACAATGAACATCAATAAGTAATAACAACCTTCCAGAAGAAACAACAATAACAACATCCAAGAACAGTCAACAACAACAACCAACACCCCCCCCCCCCCCAACAACCAACAGTAACCAACAACAACCATCATAAACATCAATCAACAACTAGCAACATCAACAACAATATCAACAACAGAAACCAGCAACGACAATCATCAAAATCATTTATCAACTACGAACAACAACATCAATAACAGCGACAAAAATGATCAACATCATCCAGCAACGCAGAACATCAGCAACAGTAACCCACAACAACAATTACCAACATTATCCAACAACTAACAATATTAGCAAAAACATCAGCAGCACCAACAACAGCCAACAACTATCAACAATAGTAAACTACCACAACAACCAATAACAAGAACAGCTAATGACAACAAAGAACAGCCAGTAACATAGAATACCATTATAAAGAAGAAAAAAAACTAAGAACAACAACCATCAGCCCCATCCATCAATTAATAATATTAACGACACAATGAAAAACACCAGCATTAACAGCAACCAACAAATATCAAGAATTAAAACCTGCAACAGTAACGAGCAAGGACAACCACCAACAACAGGGAACAACAAAAACATTCAGCAACCAACAAGACCAGCCAACATCATCAAGGAATAACAAGAACAAACCAGAAATGAACGACAACAGCCTACAACACAAAGGAACAACAAAAACTACCATCAATCAACAACAACAGCCAACAACATGAAGTAACAACAAAAACGACCATCAAACAACAGAAGCCAACAACATGAAGGAACAACAAACAAAACCATCAATAAACAACAACAGCCAACAACATCACTGAACAACAACTAAAACAAGTAACCAACAGCAATTGCCAACACCACAAATTAACACGAAAAACAACCGGCTACCTACAACAACAGTCAACAACACAAATTAACATGAACAACAACTAGTTACCGACAACAACAGTCAACAGCATCAAGGAACAACAAAAACAACCAGCTACCCACAACCACAGTCAACAACATCAACGAACAATAGAAACATAATCCAATAACCAACAACAACAGTCAACAATTAATAACATCAACATCAATATAAAAAGAACAACAACAGCCAACAACATAAAGGGGCAACAAAAACAACCAGCTACCTGAAAGAACTAGTCAACAACACCAAGTAACAACAAAAATAAACAGCAGCACGCAATACAAGCCAACATTATTAAGAAACAGCAACAAAAACAGTAACAACAACAATAGCCAACAATATCAATGAACAACAAAAACAACTAGCTGCCAAGAACTACAGTCAACAAAATCAACATCAATATAAAAAACAACAGCCAACAATAACAACCAACAACATCAAGGAACAACAACAACAGCCAACAACAACAATAATCCAGCAACTAACAACATCTTCACTAATATCAAAAACAGTAAACGACAGCAACAACAAACTTCATCAATGAACACCAACAACCAATAACAATAATCATCCAACAACTAACAACATGATCAGCAACAATAACCAACAACAACAACCAATAACAATAATCATCTAAGAAATAACAACATTAACAACAATATCAAAAATATGAACCAACAGCAATAGCCTAAACCACACAAACAGAGATATTACTCTTCTCAACTCGAATCACAAACACTTTACGAGGCGCCATTCACCGAAAGCGAACACATTCAAATTTCGCCATGTGACATTAACTTGAAAAGTGCAAACAGCACGTAATTCCTAGTTGAACAACTACAATAGCACACACATAAAGAAGACTAGACTCTACTGTACTGAAACTAACTAGTTGAAGGAAAATAAATGTATTGGAAAGAATGAATGGCTTTAAGAATCATTATTTCTTTCATCAACCTTTAATGACTGAACTATTAGCATCAGACCATGTAGGAATTCCTACTACTTATAACAAGTAAGCACAAAATCATTGGTACGCTATTAAAGTGGTTGTTATTGTAATGCTCGATTTCTACACGAATAGGTTGTCAGAGGCCATACACATCCCGCCTTAGTCGCGTTTTGAAACATATGTAGTGCTGTAGGGTGTTATATTATTCTTTCCTCCATAAACAGAGATGCTAGAACAATTCAGAGCCAGGTCTTGTAGCAATTCTTACCGTGTATTCGAACACTCGGTATAGCAGACACGGCTAAGCCAAGAAACAAAAGTTGCGTATGAAGGAATTGTCATGAAAACATCTCGAAAAAAATAAGTGTTTGGGCACAAAAATACAAGACAGAACTGCTGCCTTTCCTAGTGAGTTACTAAAGAAATAGATGTAACTAAAATAGAATAGAAGACAGAAGAAAACCAAGAAGAATGCAAAGAAAGACAAGAAAAGATACCACTATTTGCCCGCCCCCCCCCGCTTTTTTCTATCAGTCCTCCCCTCCCTCCTATATTAATCTCATCTCCCCCCCCCCCCGGCTAATATCACCTTCTTTTTGTTCTCCTTCCTGAATCTCTATTTGGCCGTTTCCATATTTAGCCACCAGTGGCTTATCCGGCGCATTCCCCCCTCACTTCTTACGCTCTCCTGGCCAGCTTATGTGACCGCACCCTTCATTTTCAGTCAAGCATCTGGCCCAACCGGTCGCTTAGACAGACTGGGTCTTCTATCACATAAGTAGACCATTTTTGTCTGTATATATTGATTTGTTAGTTCAGTATTGTTATCCCTTATGAAGGCCTATTGGTCGTAACGTAGGTTTTGTTTGTGGTCTCGGTGCGGTATCTGACCATACCCATTTTAAAATTTTGATGAAACTCAACCTTAATCAACTTTTACATGTTTTTTTCATTTTTCCCCCCACTATTGTGTACAACGCCACTGTCTCACAGGATCCACATAGATACGAGAACTAACATGTCACTGTGCAGTCTGCATGTTCTTCTCTGTTGGAGTTTGTTTTCTTCATCCTTGATTTTCCCGCAAAATTGTGGGGAATCGTCAACAACACTGAATTAAAAAGCCCGCCAGATAGGAATTGAATCAGAAGTGTCCGTGATAACAGCGTTCTCTATAGCAGCTGTCGAGAGGTAAATATAGTCACTTGACATCAAAGCCTAGCTCGCTTTATGGCTACAGTTCCCAACTTTAAACGGGACACTGAGTTGACAGGTGCGTGTGTAGGTTGATGGACAATTGTTTAGAACAAGGGGTCTCTGCTGTACGAGACTTGATTGGAGATGTTTTGCATGATTACGGAGAATCAAGTTGAGACAATAATATAGGATGTTGTGTATTAAAGTAAAAGTAAAGTATAGATTAAGTTTGTTCGCCAATGTGGCAAATAGTGGATGGAGCGTCTGGTCCATACGTTCTTCACCGATACATTAGGGGTGATGTGGTTATCTTTGCAATGGCATCTTTACTTTTCAGATTTGTTCAGGCATCAATGTTTTGAGGCTGAGTCAACCCTAGGATCCATTTTCGATAAACAAAATATCTCGCACCAATTGGGCAATGAACTTAGATAGCTCTATTGTGAAGCCAGTGATCTAACCACTGAGCTGTCGGTCGCCTTTTTTTAAACATAAATATTGTCATACAAGAAACGGGGCATCGATTAAATGTGAATTTACTGACTGTACAAAACAGAAATATTGTTTTACTAGAGAGGCGACATGGATTAAATGTGAATTTACAAAACAGAAATATTGTTTTACTAGAGATACGACATGGATTAAATGTGAATTTACAAAATAGAAATATTGTTTTACTAGAGATACGACATGGATTAAATGTGAATTTACAAAATAGAAATATTGTTTTACTAGAGAGGCGACATGGATTAAATGTGAATTTACAAAACAGAAATATTGTTTTACGAGACAGGCGACATGGATTAAATGTAAATTTACAAAACAGAAATATTGTTTTACTAGAGAGGCGACATGTATTAAATGTGAATTTACAAAACAGAAATATTGTTTTACTAGAGAGGCGACATGGATTAAATGTGAATTTACAAAATAGAAATATTGTTTTACTAGAGAGGCGACATGGATTAAATGTGAATGTACTTACTGTACAAAACGGGTCGAGCGCCAAAATGGCTGCTGATCTGATTCGCTCTTGAATCATTTGTTTTTCTGTGATCTTTTTTAAGTCTATAATTGCAGTGTTACAAATTACTGTTTTATATGCGTTTTTCCAATTGGACATGCGCCCGTGAAAGCGCAGAGATGTATTTCAAATAGACACATTTAAGGATAAAGTCGAACACAGAATTCATAAGAGCGATTAAAAGCAAACGGCCAAGATGAACACGAGACCGGAAAGAGAATACGGAAAGTCATAAACTTCACAGTGAACCTGAGACGCCAGTGCTTGAGTAGACAGGGAGATCATATACAAATTCGCAATGTGGATGTACAAGTTGCTGAAGAGGGATGGGCTCCGCCAGGTGAAAAATGCCTAAAACTCTTTCGCTATTTCAGAAAGCATTGACAATAATCTGAAATGCTCCAGCCGTCTCAATTCACATAATTGACAATCATACAACTGAGGTTAACTCGTCCAGAAGGAAGATTCGATATCCTGGCACAAAACCGAGTGGAGAGGCGGGAACTGATCCAACAATCTTCAATAATGGTGCCCCAATGACCTTTCAGGTTACGAGACTGATGATGACGATGACGACAAAACATAAATTGTAAACATTTTGTTTTTAATGTAGAAAAGAACATCTTGTAACAGAAAGTGTCTAAAGCACTGGTTAAACTAACAACTATATTAAAGTATGGATATCCAACTAATACTTACGTCCGCAGGTTTTCGTCAAGCTCTTTCACCTTCTTTCACTTTCTCAACTCATGTAGGTTATTTACGAAATGATCATAGTAATTTCGATTTTAATCACTGCTTTAATTTTCTGAGTCATGTATGACAAATTCTTCGCAAACTAAATGGTTTTTCTTTTTTGTGTGGAAGGATACCTTCATAAATGTTCTACCGGTAACAATCGTTCTGGCATTAATTATTATTATACTACCTGTTACTAGCGACTAATGGAGACATACGTTATGAAGGATTAACGTCTCTTAGTTACTAATTGTAACTTTTTCTGCCACCTGATATAGTTTTTAAACGTAGAATTAAGTCTACAAAAATGTTCGAAGTATTTAATACATAGGTTCTGTCTCAAGAAGTTTACTAAGGATTTTATATATGTGTGGCAGTATAAGGTGTTTCCACAGTGTAGCTAGCTTATCATCTATAAGATATCCTGGTCACTCAGACCAAAATGAGATGTATGGCAGAGTATAGAGGGTTTGCTGAGTAGTTAACTTATCTGAAGTGTTACAACATGAATCCACACCACGACACGACTGCACACAGTAAATAACACAGTAAACAATATATATTTTTTATTACATAAATATCGACAAAAATTAAATTAGTGAAAAGGACAAAATTGCATCTGAACTAAATGATCATTTATTATAGATATCAATTTAAATATTAACTACAGCTGAGGTTTTAACCGCAAGCTTTTGAATATTTTCTCCAGTTCATGCAACCCAGCTCTAGCCACTACACCCCCTTCTTTTTATCTGCACACTCAATGCACTCTCCCAAACTCGTCTTCAAGATCGTATTCTGTACTTGGTCGTTCTGTGCATTCACCTACACTCGGATCCCTTCACTCAGATGATCTACACACTCACATTGGATCTATTCACGCATAGTTAGATGATCTGTGCGTTCATACGAAACTAGACTACGTCACCTATAGTCACCTATAGTTGGAATCGCGTACTCACATGTGGTCACACCGCTCAGTCGATCTGCGTATACACATACTTTAGGACACACAACATTCATTCGGTGTCCTACACACACCACCCACATTCAGATCTCTTCTAGTGAAAGGGTGTCCAACACACACTGGTATAGAGAGACGGGCCAAAACTCGAAGATGTATGTTGGTTCAGTTACTCTACAACTCATTCTATCACTCACAAACTCATATTACGCCATGCAACTCATTCTCTCTCTTTCCCTACCAGTGTCTCAGTCTCTCTCTTGGCCAGCCTGCTGAGTTCCTCATTGCCGAGTATTATATTGTCTCAAGCAACTTCATAGCTGTGCAATGAACTTCTGTTGGTTGTCTGACTTAGCCCTCACCCTAGTTTGGATCTACCTTCAACTAGTTATTGGACGAATCACTCAAAATTCCTGTCACTCTAAATGTCGAGTGACGACCTCTGACTACCCCCAACCCCCCACTACCTAGATCGGAACGCCAGAGTGGTCAGCTCCTAACCCCCACCTGTATCAGACACATTCTTCTCCCAACACTTCGTTTCCTGTGTCGACTTAGTATGGAGATGGTGATTGACCTTGGCCCACATACAGGTAACCATTGTTCCCAGAGTCGCCGGCCCCATTACCCCTGCCCTTAACGCCCATGCTCCAGCTGGAACTCCTATACATAGATTCAGTGTAAAGTAGTTTGCTTAGTATTTCATACATACATTCAGTCTCAAGAAGTTTACTTAGTATTTTATACATAAATTCAGTCTCAAGAAGTTTACTTAGTATTTTATACATAAATTCAGTCTCAAATAATGTATAGTTTCAGTAAATGACTTGTGCATTGGCCATTGACTACACTTCACCAGTATACACGGTTCAGGGCTACTCTTTCTGCCTATCTCCAGTATACACGGTTCAGGGCTACTCTTTCTGCCTATCTCCAGTATACACGGTTCAGGGCTACTCTTTCTGCCTATCTCCAGTATACACGGTTCAGGGCTACTCTTTCTGCCTATCTCCAGTATACACGGTTCAGGGCTACTCTTTCTGCCTATCTCCAGTATACACGGTTCAGGGCTACTCTTTCTGCCTATCTCCAGTATACACGATTCAGGGCTACTCTTTCTGCCTATCTCCAGTATACACGGTTCAGGGCTACTCTTTCTGCCTATCTCCAGTATACACGGTTCAGGGCTACTCTTTCTGCCTATCTCCAGTATACACGGTTCAGGGCTACTCTTTCTGCCTATCTCCAGTATACACGGTTCAGGGCTACTCTTTCTGCCTATCTCCAGTATACACGGTTCAGGGCTACTCTTTCTGCCTATCTCCAGTATACACGGTTCAGGGCTACTCTTTCTGCCTATCTCCAGTATACACGGTTCAGGGCTACTCTTTCTGCCTATCTCCAGTATACACGGTTCAGGGCTACTCTTTCTGCCTATCTCCAGTATACACGGTTCAGGGCTACTCTTTCTGCCTATCTCCAGTATACACGGTTCAGGGCTACTCTTTCTGCCTATCTCCAGTATACACGGTCCAGGGATACTCTTTCTGCCTATCTCCAGTATACACGGTTCAGGGCTACTCTTTCTGCCTATCTCCAGTATACACGGTCCAGGGCTACTCTTTCTGCCTATCTCCAGTATACACGGTCCAGGGCTACTCTTTCTGCCTATCTCCAGTATACACGGTCCAGGGCTACTCTTTCTGCCTATCTCCAGTATACACTGTCCAGGGCTACTCATTCTGCCTATTTCCAGTATACACGGTCCAGGGCTACTCTTTCTGCCTATCTCCAGTATACATGGTCCAGGGCTACTCTTTCTGCCTATCTCCAGTATACACGGTCCAGGGCTACTCTTTCTGCCTATCTCCAGTATACACTGTCCAGGGCTACTCATTCTGCCTATCTCCAGTATACACGGTCCAGGGCTACTCTTTTTGCCTATCTCCAGTATACACTGTCCAGGGCTACTCATTCTGCCTATCTCCAGGTTTAACCATTTAATGGTAATTCCTTGTTATATTCTCTTCTCCTTGTATTTTAAAGTCTACCTCTCTTTCTCTTCCCCTGATATTTTCACGAAAGAGCCTGTCTAGCTATGTAAAACGTTCTTCTCTGTATTGTTCTATAGGCTATTGTTGGCTTCATTCCTCATCATGACCTGCCACATTTTGCCCATTATCTTTCGAAGGCATCTGGTAACGAAGGACTAGCATCTTTGTTGGATCGTTTTGGTGTTTCTCCATGTGCGAATGAAACTGGACCTAACTGCAACATGTGAACATACGTAAGATGCACGTGATGACGGTACTTCTCGTGTAAACAGCACATACCAACCGTCAAGTATGCAAAATTGTATTATCCTCTAACTCATAGTTTCCTCAGCAGACCGTCATAAACTTGACACGTGTGTTACGGAATCCGTCCAGAGTTGATCAGCGAGTGGTGATTCGGTTTCTAGAAGTTGAAGGATGTCAACCAGTTGACACTCATCACAGAATACAGACAGTGTATGGTGACAAAAGTGTGTCGAAGACAGCAGTAAAGAACTGGCCAGCGATGTTTAAAGGGAGACGTTTATATTGTTTAACAGATACTAAAGAATGAGAACAATTAAAATACATTTCTTCAACAGTTGAATACTATTTTGTCTTTATTGATCTGATTTGATATATGCATATTGTTTATCTATGTCCTTAACCACTTCCACGCAGGTTGCCTGAGGCGAATATTCCACATCCGATGGTAAGATCGTGTCACTGACATGGAGGTTCGCTCGAGGGCTAACATGCCCAGCATCCATGCACTGCTAAAAAAATGAAAAATATGATGGTCCGGAAACCTGGTCCGTAAGTCAGAGGAGCGGCTCCAAAAGAAGCTTCTCTACGGCGCGATGAGAGGGTGCCCAAAGAAACGTTTATAAGACGGTCTGAGGGACTCACTGCAAAGTTTCCAGAAAGACATCGACACATACAAATGTTCTGCGCAAAATAAATTTGACTGGAGAAGCGCAGTCGAAGCGGGTGGAGCTACCAGCGAAGACAATCGTGTTGTGAAATGCCAGAGCAGACGCGAGACCGGGAAATCACGAATAGCGGGAACACTAACACCTTCTGCAGACCTCGTATGCCCGTTATGCAGCAGATGTTTTCGTGTCTGCATTGGCTTGTTCAGCCACATGCGCACCCACACACAACATGGAAATCTGTGACAAGGATGATGTCGGCGGTCCTCATCGACAACGATGGACAGCTGTTATGGCCTTAACATGTACGCCGTGTTGTATTTGCGCATTCTGCGAAATGGGGCGTACAGAAGGAGACAGAATATTTAGAAAATAAGAGATAGAACATGGGGACGGCGTGGGCTGGTGATTAAGTGGCACGCCTCACAGCCAGAAGGTGCTGGGTTCGATCCCCATCACAGCACCGGCCGTTACCCCGGGTAAACAAACCCTTAGAAAATGCAGGAGGGGGCAGGCCCTTACATAAAATACATGCTGAAGTCGGATGCACTGGGCCGAGAGGCGAAAATAAAAACCACAGTGCAACGCACACCGCCTTGTGGATTAAATAAATAAGGCAAACACTAAGAAGAAAAGAAAAAAAAGGGAGATAGAACAATAGCGAGAGATTATATGTGCAAACTTCGAGGCGATTATTTGTAAACAAAGAATGTTTGTTCGTGATAAGAATCACAAAACAAGTAATAATCTGCTCTCTGTAACATATAACAAACAACAGAAAACAAAGTACGTTACAGATCGCCCGTAATTTGAACGCCGGACATCCAAATCACTGTCGCGCCTTGCAACAAAAGAAGGATGAAATCAAGTATGAGACAGCTAGAACATCTAAATTAAAAGTGGCAAACTTGTCTTTCGTCATTTAACACTTGCAACTATGGAATTTAAGCTGAGTTTGATCCAGGCATATGTATCGATTCCATTGCTTCCTAACCTTCCTAACATTAAGCATAGATCATCCAATGCCTTGAATGCTCGTGTCACAGAGACACAACGAACGGTGGTAGTTTCAATTGAGGAACATGGTGAAGAAGGGAGTATGCGAAGACTTCGAGGCAGCGAGTTGTGAACAAAGAATTTTTGTTGGTGACAAAGAACAATGTTTTATAATCGAATAAACTGTCGATGTCCGTAATAGCGAGGTACACACAGCGATCATATCCACATGACAGCTAGTTAGTTGTCCATCGCAAGCAATAATGGCGACATCATCATACGGTTTTGTATTGATCATGTAACTTGCGCATATAGAACTTGGATTATAGTGAGGTAGAAACTGGTCTTCAACCTTACTTTCTAGTCCCGAGCTACTTTTGACTAGCGGCAAGACATAAGTCAAGACGACTGGAGGTAACTCAGGATCCGGACACTCTGGTCCCATCTTCCGTGAGACCAAGGGTCGCTTGAAAACATCCGGAATTCGATCGCCCACCGTTTCCTTTCCTAGCTTTGAGAGGCGAGTGCCTTACCTCTCGACCAAAGCGTCCCCTAGAAGACTCTGTAGTGTCTGTAGACAACTAGTTTCTCATTCCAGTCGTGTAGCCTCGTCACTAAGTGACCAGCAGACGTTTGAAATTGTATATGCCCTCCGAAGTCTCTCGCGCAATTATGCTGGTTCAGATATTCTCATTGGACATCTCTTTCATGATCAGATAGCCAGTACTCCCCCATGCTCGTTGGTTTCACTACCTCTGTCCGGCTGCAGCACTGCTTGTCTCTGCCTCTATGCTCTGCTGTGTACTAACAAATTGTCTGCCCCTTGAGAAGTGCATTAATGAGGAGGTTGGAAAGGGGATTTCATAGATTTTCTGCAACAGAACGGGCTGTGTATAGAAAACGATAGCAATATTGACGGCAAGACGATAGTAGACAACGTCTCAGTGGCTCATAGCAGTCAATGACATGGACACAAAAACAGTACACATTAGCACGGACAAAGAATGTGTAATTAGTTTTGATACTTTGACGACATTGTCTATATTGTAGAGAAACGTGATGGTCCACCGGTTGTGATGTTGGTCTCTGGACGACTCAGATTCAAGACCATAACAATGTTAAGTTTTTTTTATCATGGATACAACAAAAATCTTGCATGTACTCTCCACGATAACTGCCGGAGCCAGCGGCTTTTAGTTCTCAGCTCTATTAATCCATATCAATAGGAATAAAAGCCGCGCTGACAGGTATTATAATGTGTGAGACGCAAACAGTTACAAGGATGGATTTCAATTCTGACTGGAAAATATATTTTTGTATAGGTCAGTGTGGCACGGTAATGTATGTTAGAGTAGGTCAGTGTGGCACGGTAATGTATGTTAGAGTAGGTCAGTGTGGCACGGTAATGTATGTTAGTATAGGTCAGTGTGACATTGTAATGTATGCTAATATAGGTCAGACTGTTTCTTGACTTGACTTGACTTGGTCATGTGATTTGTTACTTGACTTGATAATGTGATTGTTACCTGACTAGGTCATGTGACTCTTACCTGACTTAGTTATGTGACTAGTACCTAACTTGTTCATGTGACTGTTACCTGACTAGCTCATGTGACTGTTACCTGACTAGCTCATTTGACTCTTACCCGACTAGCTAGGTCATGTGACTGTTACCTGACTAGCCGGCTCACGTGACTGTTACCTAACTTGGTCATGTGACTGTTACCTGACTAGATCATGTGACTGTTACCCGACTAGCTAGCTCATGTGACTCTTACCTGACTAACTATCTCATGTGACTTTTACCTGACTAGCTAGGTCATGTGACTGTTACCTGACTAGCTCATGTGACTGTTACCCGACTAGCTAGCGCATGTGACATGACTAGCTAGGTCATGTGACTGTTACCTGACTAGCTAGCTTTTGTGACAGTTACCCGATTAGCTAGCTCATGTGACTGTTACCTGACTAGCTAGGTCATGTGACTGTTACCTGACTAGCTCATGTGACTGTTACCTGACTAGCTCATTTGTCTGTTACCTGACAAGCTCATGTGTATGTTACTTGACTAGCTCATTTGTCTGTTACCTGACTTGGTCATGTGTCTATTCCCTGACTTGGTCATGTGACTGTTACCTGACTAGCTTATGTGTTTGTTACCTGACTAGCTCATTTGCCTATTACATGACTTGGTCGTGTAGCTGTTATTTGACTCGGTCATGTGACTGTTACTTGACTTAGTCATGTAGCTGTTACTTGACTATGCGATGTGGTTAGAACTTGACCTGACCATGATTACTTGCCTTGACTTGATTATTGAGCCGTTACTTTTCTTGATTTTGTCAAGTACTTTGTACTTGACTTGACTTGATCATTGCAATTTAAATCTATTATCTGTGAAGAATGAGCAATTTGTTAACATAATAATATCACAGATGAAATGTATTTCCTGTCAGTAGGAAAATACATTGTAGATAGATACATTCGTAACCCATATGGCTGATTGAATGTCTGGTCGGATTTTACAAAATAAATAAACATAAGAATAACTTGACTGTGTCCTTAGCCCTTTTTTGTCGCCTGAAACAGTAGAGAAAAAAAACAAAACAACAATGTCCACGGCAACAAAATACGGATTTCAAATTTCGCGAGGTGTGAAAATAAGAGTCACGACATGTCACGTCGGAACGGAAGCCATTTTATGACACCGGAAGGAGAAACAAAATTTGTCAGTTTAGCATAATGAATATTCATAAGGCGAATGGAAAGGACGGCTGGCTGGTGACAGTCGGTAATCTGATAGACAGGCAGAGCTGTGCAATGATTGGGCAATGACGCCAGGCATTACCATCTTTACAAGTCATGAGAAACAAGCAGCTGATACGTCAAGGTCATCATCTTGCCATTCTGCCTGTTTTTTTGTGTGGCCATCAATAAACAACTGTGTCTCCTAATTTGATTGATTAACCTATACATGTATACATGTGAACCGATATGCTATATGGATTTAAAAACTGACGATGATGAAAAAGAATGGATTTAAAAATAAAAGTATTTGAGTTTTCCAGACGTAATATTATTGTTTATTAGTCAAAATTGCTCTATATTGAATATTCTAAATGTTTTATCTGGCTTTGCCTTGGATAATTCCGTAAGAATTAAACTGTTAGGGACCCCTCCCCCCCCCCCCTCCACTGCACTCCCTCTAAATCATCTAAAACGACATTTCAAGTTACACCGAACCTCCCTACCCCAACCACAAACCCTTCCTTATCAGCCCACTTATCCGTTGCCCATACCGCATGTTACTCTTTTGTTGTATTTTGGATAGTTGGATGTACCAAATGCATTTTTTGTTCAGCGAGTTCGTAGATCTATTTCTGCATCACTACAATTTATTTTATTTTAATTCTTTGGGATACACGCTATTTGTGTTTTTTCCCCATTAGCTACATAAATATATAAATATTTAGGCGTGCCCACCCTGGAGGAATAATCATACAGTTGACTATTTGAAAATCAAAGACTGTCTATGTTTATGTCAGCTACCATGATTGACTGGCCTTGAGCTTCGTTTATAGTCATTGCGAATGCGAAGTCCTGCTGGAATCGCAGTCACTTAATTAAAATGAAAAGGCGTGTCGGCTGGTTCCATATAATGTATTTGCTTGACAGCATCTTGTCTTGTTAATAGTTTGGCTTCTATTACACTTGGCATGAGTTATTCCATATATATGCTTGTTAAAAGTAAAGTAACCCATCATAAAAATCTTGACCTTGAGATATGCTTGTTACGTTTCTATAATTGTAGTGGGTCGGTATCAAGTTATAATAATATTGGTGATCTCATTTTCAATATTAATTTGCGTGGTGCCAATGAAACTGAATAGAGCGACGACCACAAGTCGCTGATAGAGTTATTTTTCGCAGACGACCAATGTTTATTGCATGAAGATGAGAGAGACTTACAAAATCATGCAAACATGCTTAATACAACTTGTGCGAGATACAACATTAAGATTGGTACATCGAAGATAGGAAATATGAGATTCAGCAGATCAGGCCCTCTAAACATATATGTCAACGACAATAAGGCTCAAACAGGTGCATGAGTTCAAGTACCTAGGAAACATTTTCACTGACAAACCATTCGACAGAGAAATCGGAATGCGATGTCACAAAGCAAGTGCAGTGACCCTACCAACTGTCAGTACTACTCAAACGTCAGAACAATATGATAGAAACAAAATGACAACTGATATTACTATGTTTTGTTAACCAACCTGGTGCTGTCAGTGCCAAATATGGCCCCTGTCCAAGGTACAGGAAAAGAACATTGCAATCTGTGAAATGAGATGCCTGAGAAAAAGTCATCAACGTCACCAGAAGAGACAGAATGAAAACTACCGACACCAGAAATATTTTTGAAACAACATACTACATAGAAGACATGGATAGACAGAAAGTAAAGTGATTTAGACATCTCATGAGAATGAAACCAGATCGATTGCCATTAAAAACATACATTACTAGGAGATCGAGGTTTAGAGCCTAGGGAAGACTTCGAGGCAAATGCATAGACAAAATCAAAGTTATCGAATACAAGCATGGTATCACCACAATCACAGCAATACATCTGGTACAAGTACGATACCCACAACTCAATACTACGCTCTTGATGGAAGGAAGCAGTAAAGTGAGTAAGTAAAGTGGCATTCTAGGTGGTTCCTAACAATTCAGGGAAAAAAACATGAAAAAAAAAATAGTAAAAGTTGATTAAGGTTGAGCTTAATCAAAATTTAAAAATGGGTATGGTCAGATACCGCACCGGCAAAAGAAGGTGCAAGGCTACCACAAACAGATACCAGTATGACGTACGAAGAGTCAAAACGGCTTATCAAAGCCAGATACATGACCAAATGGGAAACCGAACATACTAGTTACACCAAAAACGATGCCTATTACCAGTTGAACCGAAGAGAGCAGGTCGTTGTCTTCAGACTTCGCACTGGCCACAACAGACTGAGGTACCACCTATTCAACAAATTGAAGATAGGGTGTACCGACGAATGCCCGTGCGGTACTGGTAAAATGACCACTGAACATCTGCTGCAGAACTGCCCGACATACGAGGATCAGAGAGAGCAGATGTGGCCATTACCAGTGGAACTGCAAGACAAGCTCTATGGTAGTGGCGAGAGTCTCAGGATGACCGCCGCTTTTTTCGAGAAAATAATGGTTACTGTCTGACTGTGTACGCAGAAGAAGAAGAAGAAGATACCGCACCGAGACGAGAACACAAACAAAGCCTACGTTACGACCAATAGGCCTTCATCAGGGACAACAACACTGAACTAACAAATCAACATATAAGAAGTGAATATGGAAGGTAAGACGACACAAGATAACGAGTAGTAGCAGCAATGGTGGTACAAATAAAATGTATAATTAAAATAAGGCGAGGCTGCAGCGGTTCTGTGGATGTGTATATTAATATAATTCACATTATTACTATTATTAGGTATTAGAAGTGGCCGTTCGCAACGCCATTGATAGTTTTTAAAGTTATCAGGAATTTTTTAGAAACTTTGTTTAAATTTTCCTGTACCGGAGACACCATTTCGCAAACATTTGAGGGGAAATAAGTGAGGCCAGTGTTAGGGTCACGAGGCAATTTCCCAACATCGCAGTGCAATATTTGTTCCGTGCAAGTTTGTCATCCAGTACATGAACTGGAATATTTCGAACATTTCTCCCACGATTTGATGCTTTGGGGTAAGAGTCTAGTTTGTAGACGAGTCTCAACCGGGAATAGCTGGTAGTGTTTGGTGAAAGCCACCTGCCAAAAGTACAACAGCTCCTCCAAATAGTCTATTGCTTCTTCATATATCTTGCAGAGTTCCATCAAGTACTTCAAGAGTTTTCTTACGTGCAATGGTGCACTAATTTCATATATTTATTTTTCTTATGTGCTGTGGTGCACTCATCTCAAACGATGATTTTTTGTATGTACAATGGTGCAACCATCTAAAAAAATGGACCTTTCGTATGTACCATGGTGCACCCATCTAAAAAAATTGACCTGTCGTATGTACCATGGTGCACCCATCTAAAAAAATTGACCTTTCGTATGTACCATGGTGCACCCATCTAAAAAAATTGACCTGTCGTATGTACCATGGTGCACCCATTAAAAAAAATTGACCTTTCTTATGTGCCATGGTGCACTCATCTAATACGATAATCCTTCGTATGTACCATGGCGCACTCATACCAAACATTGATCTCTTTTATGCGCCATAGTGTACTTATCTCAAACATTAATCTTTCTTTTGTGCCATGATGCACTCATCTCAAACAATGATCTTCCGTATGTGCCGTGGACTAATGTCAAACATTGATCTTTCTTATGTGCCATGGTGCACTCATCCCAAACATAGATCCTTTTTATGTGCCATGGTGCACTCATACCAAACAATGATTTTTCTTAAGTGCCATGGTGCACTCATCGCATACAATGAATTCGGGCCTTTTAAATACTTCAGCTTTACCAGAGGCCTTGTTCATGTTCACTATAGTTTCTTAATTTGCCAGATTTAAGGGCTGCTTAAGAGCTGAATATCCTCTTTGGACTCTATCCAGGAGTGTATGTTCCTGATGATACAATTGTAAAAGTTATTTTATGTTGTGCCCCAATTTCTGTATCTCAGGTGCGTTCATTTGTCAGTGTCCGAAAAGAGTCGCATCTAAGAAAGTCGTATCCGAGGAAAGTCGTGTCCTTGGAAAGTCGTGGCCAAGAAAATCGTCTCTGAGGAAAGTCGTGTCAAAGGAATGTGGTGTTCTATAAAAGTCGTGGCCAAGACAGTCGTTTTTGAGAAAATCCATGTCTTAGAGCTATTATTACCTTGCACACATAGGCAGATTATAACCATACCGTGCTTTGCTGATGCCATCGATAGCCGATGCACTATCTGATATGACTTAGTACGTTAGAAGCTATCAGAATAATGGAACGTTCCTAGAAGTGATGCACTTTGATTGGTAACTTCAGTTTCAGCTACACTCAAAACACGATTAAGGTTGGAGTGACAGAGAAGGGCTGCATGTGATGGTGAATGATGTAGAATCTTGGCATGATAGAAGTTGGTTAGGTCTTGTTATCGTAAAGAGTGTTATGCTATCTGTGATACCTGGGCTCTATAAGTGTGACCGTTAGCGGAGCTACATTATCTGTGATACCTGGGCTCTGTAAGTTTGATAGTTAGCAGGGCTATTTTATATGTGATACCTGGCTTCTATGTGTGTGATCGTTAGAAGGGCTACATTATCTGTGATACCTGGGCTCTGTAAGTTTGATCGTTAGCAGGGCTATAATATATGTGATACCTGGCTTCTATAAGTGTGACCGTTAGCAGAGCTACATTATCTGTGATACCTGAGCTCTGTAAGTTTGATCGTTAGCAGGGCTATATTATATGTGATACCTGGCTTCTATAAGTGTGACCGTTAGCAGGGCTACATTATCAGTGATACCCGGGCTCCATGCGTATCATGTATGTAATCATTAGAATTGTTACATTATTTGTTTTATACTGACTATGTATTTTTTTTGTAATAACCATGAATATTGATTACGTATATTATTGTGATAATTAGGAATATTGAATACTTATACTTATGTTATTATTAGGAATACTTATTACGTATTTTATTGTGATAATTAGAAACATTGATTACGTATATTAATATGATTATTAGGAATAATGATTACGTATATTGTTGTGATTATTAGAAACACTCATTACGTATATTTTTTGTGACCAATATGATTAGTACATTATTTGTCTAACAATTATTACGTATATTTTTGTGCTCAGTAGGAATACTGAACATTTATATTTATGTGACCATTATGTGTGTTACATTATCTGTCTTATACTGAACACGTATATATTTTTGATAATTAGAAATGCTGATTGTGTATATTGTTTTGATAACTAGAAATGCTGATTACGTAAATTGTTTTGAGAATTAGAAATGCTGATTACGTATTTTCCTTTTTTAGCATTAGAAGTACTACCTTATCCGTCCCAAACACGTTCTATGCATGACCTACTTTAGATAGGCTGTCTGACTCACCGGGAAAAACCATTAAAACGTCAAATTCTAATGCGGACTAAATAACGGAACTCATTGTGCCAAGGTTTTCATCAATCAATGCTCCGCACACAAGAAAAAAGAACAAATTCACGATTTATAAACAACAAATCATTGTTGAGAGTGATCCTTTCACAGAAATGCTTGCTGGTCGGATGTGTTTGACCGAAATGTGCAAATATCGTAGTCAAGTTGTAAACTACGACATAACGCATTCCGTTCTCTGGACTTCATTCTGCTACTTAACCCCTTTCAGGGTTTGGTGGCGGGAGATTGAGAACGAACGAAGCCTAGCCACTTCTGGCCACAAAACAGAAACACGCTTTTAGTAGCGGTGTCAAAGTCCAAACGGCCATGAGATTCTCCAATCTGAAGAAGTAGCTTACATCCTTCAAATAAATAAATCAGCGTTTGAGCAAATAACTCCTACTTCAGTGACTTGTCCTTGGCACTAGATGATAATAAACGAAAATAACAAATCAAGAGAAGTGACGCAAAACTTCATTAGTGAGAAAAATCTGGAAACATAATGCGATAAATCGCAGTTGATGGTTCAACATTTGAAAACACTTCCATCCTTCGCTCAGCGAAATCATAAATGAGGTTTTCGGTATCTCATATGGACAGGGCCATTATTATCTTAGTGATTGATCGGCTACATGGGAGAGGTCCTCAAGAATGGCTAAATTACCGTTTAGATTTTATAACGTTTGTGAGTCTCAGAAATTGTGTATAAATTACAGTTTAAAATAGGGGGTTATTAACGCTAACGAAAAATTGTAATACGAAACGAGAGATTTATGACAGAATTGGCATATCAATGATATAATTAGCCACAGATATGTCCTGATCAATACAATCATTCTTTAACGTTTATCAACAGAACCAGTACAATAATGGCGTATTGACACAAATAACACATGATGGATACAATTATATTACGTTAACCAACAGAACTCGTATAATAATGAGATAATTAGACACAAATCTGAATAAGACCGAAATTCTATCACGTTTATTGATATAAAAATCTAGGACCTTTATTGGTAAGGAAGAGAAGAATTCACTATCAGGCATCAAATCCTCAACAGATCGACTAACACTTCTGTAGTGTGGCTAATACAGATTGTGATTGTAGATTGAAGCTTATCATGTTATATTTTTATAACAATCTAAGGCACTTAGCAGCATCTACGTTCCTTTCCAACTACATAATCAAACAGAAAAGCCTTGATAATACACGACACAACGTTTTACAGGATTGTTAAGGAATGATTGTCTTTTTAGCCTACAATTAAAGGGCATCTGGTTGAATCAAGATTGTAATGTTTCTTGACTATGCAGCTTGACAAACAACAAATGCGATATATATATATATATATATATATATATATATATATATATATATATATATATATATATATATATATATATATATATATATATATATATATATATATATGAATATCCACTATTTCCTTCAGACTTAAATAAGGGATCAGGGATCAAGATGCTGAGCAGCGCATGAGCTGCAGTGGTCAGCGACTCATAGCTGACTGCTAGCGTCAAGGCCAGTAAACCAGAGCTGACAAGACCCTTCTACACCTCCACGCGGTGATCCTGGATAACTGGCTGCAGCAGGGCAGACTGGCTAAGGAGAAGGGATCGAAGAGGGAATGCTAACCCGGTACTAAAAAAATGCTTGCTGAAGTCGGATGTGTTGGACCGGAAGGTGCAAATATCGCAGTCAAGCTGTAAACTACGACACAACACGTTCCGTTCTCAAGACTACATTCTGCTACTTAAGCCCTTTTAGGGTTTGGTAGTGGGAGATTGAGAATGAACGAAGCCAGGCCAAGCCAAATAAGGGATCATGGTGCTAAGCAGTGCATGAGCTGTAGCATTTATCGACCTACAATTGACTTCCAGAGAGCCAGAGCTGCAAAGACCCTTCTTCATCTCGCGTGGTTATCCTGGACAACAGGCTGCAACAGGGCAGACTGACTAAGGAGAAGTGATCGAAGAGGGAAGACTAACCCGGTACCGAGACTGACTAAGGAGAAGTGATCGAAGAGGGAAGGCTAACCCGGTACCGAGACTGACTAAGGAGAAGTGATCGAAGAGGAAAGGCTAACCCGGTACCTACAAATGCCATGCTGAAGTCGGATGTGTTGGACAGAAAGGTGCAAGAATCACAGTCAAGCTGTAAACTACGACATAATTCTTTCCGTTGTTCGAAAAAAGTCCTTTACAGGTTTTGATAGCGGGAGTTTGAGAACGAGCTACGAAGAAGATGACTTTAATAATAAAATTAATCTTAAAATGTACCTTTGTCAGTCACCAAAAACAAAAGACAAAACTATCAAGGTAAGCAAGAAATGTGAAATTCATATTGCGTTAATATAATTTATTTAGGTGGAGCGTTCTTGTCTACCAGAACATTGTAGTGAAATAATGTATTTAGGTGGAGCGTTCTTGTCTACTAGAACATTGTAGTGAAATAATGTATTTAGGTGGAGCGTTCTTGTCTACTAGAACATTCTAGTGAAATCATGTATTTAGGTGGAGCGTTCTTGTCTACTAGAGCATTCTAGTGAAATCATGTATTTAGGAGTGTATGTACACAGACAGGTGGTCAAAGGTAATGAATGATTCGATCTACTGAGAGTTTCGCTCTACGGCGGCTGGTCAGCACCGAGCTTGCCGGTGTAGTGAGGTACGCGTGCACATGATAGTACAGTGTCTGTTCAAGTGTAAGAAATATGATTTTTTTTTCTATTTCAACAATCAGCATTACGGAAAGGGTTAGGCCAGTTTCGAAAAATGTAAGCTCGATATCAGGAAGATAAAAGCAAAAAATAGTTGTTCGATCTTCAAAATGGTTATATCGTACGGTGGTGTAATATCAAAAGCATATTTAACATCTCCACTCTCCAATCAACAGTTACACACCCACTAACAGAAATATGAATCCAATGAAAGCCAACGTGAGTCTCGAAACAATTCCTTCTAAAGAGAATTAACAAACAAATATTTGTGATTAGTTAGTAGCATTAAATAGTTGTAAGATATTTGTTCCATTGTTGCAGCCATGTGACCCTATTTCGTCGTTTGTTCTCAAACTCTCGCTACCAGTCATGACAAAGGCTTAGCATGTAGCAGGGTTTAGTCGGGACACACAAAAAACAACAATATTTATATTGTGTCGTAGTTTACAGCTTGACTGCGATATTCGCACTTTTCTGTTCCACATATCCTTCAACATGCGTTGTTGACTATCAGGTTAGCCTTCCCTCTTCGATCTCTTCTTCTTGGACAGTCTGCCCTGTTACAGTATGTTATCCAGGATCACCATGTGGAGGCGGAGAAAGGTCTTGTCAACTCTGGTTTGCTGGCATTGACGCTGGCGGTCAGCTATGTGTCACTGACCACTACATCTCATGCACTGCTGAGCATCTGGATCGCTTTTGACACTTTAAAACGGCATTTGCTTTTGTTTATTTCTTTATATATACAGGAAATGTACATTGATTCCTTGAACATAGCTTTCTTGTATGGTAAACGTGCATTGACTATTGGTAAACGTTCTTATGGGAATACTTAAAATCGCCTTTTCGTATTTTGCAGAAATGTAACATCCAAGGGGAGAGTTTGGTAGAAAGGTGTTGATGCCTGCCTACTGACAAGGAAGGCAGCGGATAGAATCCCCGAAAATGGTATTTTGTTGTTGTTGGGTTGAAATATATAACCATCAATAGCACATGCCTTGACGACAGCAATGGCGAAGCTGCTTATAGTCCTTAGCTTAAAATCCCCTTGACTACCCCAGCAATAGGAATTCATTCGTTCGACAGTAAAATCTTCTATTACACACACAACCACACACACACACACGCACACACGCACGCACGCACGCTCGCACACACACACGCGCAAACACGCAAACACACACACACATATATATATATATATATATATATATATATATATGTATACACACTTGCAATTGCAGCAGGACCGACAGTGTCTTGAGGTTTTCCACATGCGCAACTAGAAGCATATGTTCAGAATCCACTGGCAGGACATGATTTCCAATTGTGACGTTCTTGACTCTCATGCATTGCCTCAACGATTTATCGGCGTCGCATCTCCCTCTTCCGTCCCGTTTTTCGTCTTTCCGGGAACGTCCCAGTCCACGAGATGCTCCTGCAGGCTGTGGGGTCGAGGGACGGGAATTGGTGGAACTCATCCTAGAGACGACCTCAGGGCCAACCTCGCAACACCTGGCTAAAACACATCGCCACCTCCACAACAGAACTGCAGGCCACCTCCGACTCGGCTATCAGTCGGGGTTATGGACATTGTCATTCGTTGCCCTGGTCGTCAAAGCGTACTGTTTGTATTATACTCGTATATATATATATATATCAATGTATGAATGCAGTATGCAAGAACCTATATAAACAGGCTCAACAAACACCTTGAACATTGCCACCACCTCCCAGAAAGCCAATGTGGATTCAGAGGAAGAGGAACAGTGGACATGATTTTTGCCGCTCGCCAAGTACAAGAGAAGTGTCCAGAACAAAATCAGGCCTTGTACACCACATTTATTGATTTGACAAAGGCATTTGATACAGTAAACAGATGAGGGCTGTGGATGATAATGTCTAAGTTTGGCTGCCCCAACAAGTTCATAACAATGGTGAAACAGCTACACGAAGGCATGTGTGCTCGTGTACTGGACAGCGGTGCAATCTCTAAAACGTTTCTAATATCAAACGGAGTAAAACAAGGATGTGTACTCGCCCCGACTTTGTTCAGCATGATGTTCGCGGCCACGATGACAGACGCCTTCAGATCATTGGAGCTTGGAATACCCATAAAGTACCGCACAGATGGCAAGTTACTCAATTCCAGAAGAATGAAGGCCAAAACCAAAGTGGCTGGCGACATAATCAGGGAACTTGTATTTGCTGACGACTGCGCTCTAATGAGCAACTCAGAACTGAACATGCAGGTTGGAATGGACCAGTTCTCTGCCGCATGCGAAAATTTTGGCTTGACCATAAATGCCAAAAAAAAAAGAGGTCATGTACCAACCAGCACCAGGCATGACGTACACAAAACCAGAGACTACAGTCAGCGGGCAGACGTTGAATGCCGTAGACAAATTCACATATCTGGGCAGCACGCTGTCGAGATCTGTCAGCCTAGACGATGAGGTGGCAAGCAGAATAGCAAAGGCCAGCATAGCCTTTGGTAGAATGCGCTCGATGGTCTGGGCACGTCGTGGTATCAGCGTCAAGACCAAACTCAAAGTCCACCGTGCAACCATCATTCCAACCCTACTATACACTTGCGAAAGCTGGACTGTATACTCTGGACATGCAAGGTGGTTAAACCACTTACACACAGGTTACCTGAGGCGAATATTCCACATCCGATGGCAAGATCGTGTCACTGACATCGAGGTTCTCTCGAGAGCTAACATGCCCAGCATCCATGCACTGCTAGAAAAAGCACGACTAGGATGGGCCGGACACCTCGTCCGTATGTCAGACGAGCGGCTCCCAAAGAAGCTTCTCTACGGCGAGCTGAGAGACGGATGGCGCGAGAGAGGGCGCCCAAAGAAACGTTTTAAAGACGGCCTGAAGGACTCACTAAAAAGTTGCCAGATAGACATCGACACCTGGGAATGTCTTGCGCAAAACAGATCTGACTGGAGAAGGGCAGTCAAATCGGGTGTAGCTGCCGGTGAAGATGACCGTGTTGTGAAAGCCCAGAACAGACGAGAGACGCGGAAATCCAGAACAGCGGGAACACCATCCCCTTCTACAAACCTCGTGTGCCCGATATGTAGCAGATGTTTTCGTGCTCGCATTGGTCTGTTCAGCCACATGCGCACCCACACCCAACAGGGAAATCTGTGACAAGGATGATGTCGGCGGTCCTCATCGACAACGATGGACAGCTATTATTATATAAATATATATTAATATATATACATATATATATATATATATGGAGAGCATATAAAGAAAACTAAAATGGCAATTACGAAGAGATACTTGACATGACAGATGCACCATAGGGATCCCATCGTTAACATGAGACATATCATAGAAATATGCAGGGAGTATAATCTATAAATAAATACGTCAGAATATCTGCAGAAACATGAGACTGGTTTGAAGTACAAAAGTGAGTATGACAACGATGCATACTTTCCCTTTATCTTTTCAACATCTATGCAGAAACTAAATAATGAGAAATGTCTGAATCGACCAGAATTACAACAGCAGTCGACCCTTTTAGAATCGGGGGAAACGAATTACCATAACATAGATATGCAGATGACAAAGTTATCGTCTCAAACAATCCAGAGGGAGCAGAGCAGATGATTTACTCTGTGTAACAAAATAGCCAAGAACAAAATCTTTACCTTAACATCAGTATAACTAAAAAAATAAACAGACAAAAATAAAATGACCAAAGTTACTCTAGAAAATGAAGAAATCGAAAACGTCACAAGTTTCAAATATCTCGACTCCATTGTCAGAAGTAATGGAGACTGATAAAATTAAATCAGAAGAAAAATGACCTAGCCAATTCAGGTATTAAATAAAATGAGAACAAAACAACAATAATGAGCATATGCTTCATCTCTGTGGAATCGTACGAATCGGAAACATCACACACGCAGTGAAGAAGAAATCTGATTCTTTCAAACTAAATTCTTTAGGAAATTTCACATATTATCCCAAACAACGAAAAAGAAAAAAAAGAAAAGAAATCGGTATACATCAAAATTGAGTGGTAAAGAATATTGCATCATAGAAAGTAAAATACTTTGGCCATAAAAGTCTAGGCAAAGATATACTGGAAAGTAAGGTACCTCGAAATCGAAGCATAGGCAGACTCACAAGAGTAGGGACAGACAACATCAAACATGTTCCGTAGATTACGGTGAAGGAAGCGGGAGTACCTGTTGACTATCGAGAGTCTTACTTATAGGGCAGCTGTGATGAGAGAGACGTTCTGCATGATTACAATTATATATATCAGGTCACACATTTTGAATATCTGGGCTCCAGAATTAAAAAAATGGCGACTGCTCGAAAGAGATCAGAAGCAGACACGCCATGGCAATGCAGAGACTGAATAGTCTGAAGACATTATGACAGAGCACCAATAAAACTACAAAAGTAAAAGTCTTGAGAGCCTGTGTTTTTCCTGTGGCAACTTTTGGCTGTGAATTATGACGATTATCAAAAATTCAAGACAAAAAATTGAATCCTTCGAGTCAAAATGTTACAGAAAGATCCTCAGGATACCCTGGAAAGAGAAAAAGGCAATGTAAACATTCGGCAAGAGCTGAGTATAGAGGAGGACTGGTTTATCAATTCCATTTTAGCCAGAAAATGTAACTACTTTAGTCACATCAAAAGACACAACGGTCTTGTGAGAACAGTGGCTGAAGGTATGATGCCAAGTAAATTTCTCATGGGAAAGAGCTCTTCCAGACAGACTGTGATGGGAGCGACGTTCTATAAAGAACATGCTACATCATGAAATATATATATATATATATTTTGATTTTGATGACCTGTTCCTCATCGTAGCTACTGGTCCCAACTTTGTATAAAGCGGACTCTATCTTGGGCCATAGGAGCGCAGTTCCTGGTAAGCACCCCTACACAGGCGTCTCGAATGTTGCCGAAAACAGCAAAGGAGTCTGACCAACGCACTGACGGTCTTTTCCGCGATCTCTTTTTACCTTTGGGAAGTAAGAAGCAGAATGCTGTCATTCTGCTACATCGACCATTGTTTCACTGCAACATGTGACCTGCTCATCTATGTTTTGCCTTGTCTGTACAAATTACTGCATCCTTCACCGAAGATAATCGTCGAATGTCAGAGATTTTACATACGTCGGTTGCTGAGAGTCATTCCGACCAAGCGTCTCTTCAGAGAGGCATTGATCACGTTCATATATTAATATATAAATATGCGTGCGCGCGCGCGCGTGTGTGTGTGTGTGTGTAGGTGTGTGTAGGTGGGTATGTAACAGATAAATGTAATCATTATATGACGGTACATAGCGTTTTAAATTAAACACGAAAGAAAACATTAACAGGACAGACAGTTGGATGAAATACTGATACATTGGTTCCGACCAAGGGAAATAACCTTGTGTGATATTCCTAGTCTAAAAGTGCTTCTTAGTAAACAAACATGTTCCGAGCTGCTACTAAAACTGTCAACTTAAACTTCGAGCGTGTTTGTTGCTCATTGTTTCTCTTGGTAATCCAGGGTGAACTTGGTTTATGTTGACAATTTGATGATACCTCAGTATCTAGATTATTCTTGGCTTGATTCATGGTTTAGCTTGACAACAACAGCAAATAAAAATGGTATTAAACTCGTCTCTGTGCTACTACTGTCAGACTTAGCACTTATCCGAGGTCCAGGAGAGGGAAATAGCAGTTTGAGAAATGAAATATTTACAAAAGTAACCAGTGTCATCAGAAGAGATAGAATAAAAATAGAAACATTAGAAATATTGTGGGAGAAAGCTTTTGTGTTGAATATATTTATAGACAGAAAGACATAGTCGTTCGGTCATCTCACGGGAATCCTGTCTCATCGACTCCCACTACAAGAAAAACCTGCCTAAATTATTTGTATCTCGCTCTAGGTTGTTTAATAAGAGCAACTTTAGATGGCGCCTAACTGGCTGCGGGTCTACTTAGCTGTAGTGTTTGATGTCTCTATTAAGATGGACTCAAACATCGGTTAAACCACCCATGAAGAAAAAATGGTTCTATACAGATTGTGTAGAATCTTCTAATCCAGTATAAAGACGGTAAGTTAAGTTAGGCTTATAGTACAAGAAGTTCCCGTTACATGCTAACAATAGCAATTCTTCAACGACATGGAACTACCAAGCCAACACACTTGATCCAAGAACGATGACGTAAGTTCTCCACAGCCATCACCGGTTCAAGTAGATGGACACCTGTGCTGAGCTGGATCAGGTTGACATTTTTTAGATTAAAAGATGCATCTATTTTGGACAAGGGTTACTTTATAGATAATAAGATAGCTATTCGATGTTAGACTACGGTCCCTGCAGGTTCTGCAATGTATGGTATCTTTTCTTCTGTTACATTAGCTTTTTCGTCCTGCTTGTGCCTTTCAGCGTGAGGTTATAAAGAGGTTTTTTGACTGGGCTTCGTACACGGGGAGCTTTACTGCCTCTATTATTTCTGCTATCCATCTTTTGCGTAGTCGGCCCATGGTTTTGTATCCATTGTATCTGTATAGCTTTGTTTTATGAGAGATTTTATCTGGTACTTGACGTGTCAAGTGACCGAACCAATTGGTTTGCTGTCTCTCGATGAGGTCTAGCACTGGAGTTATACCTACTTGTTTTCTAATATCTTCGTTTCTGATTGTATCCACTTGGTTGTTACTCCAAACATTCTGAGTAGACATTTCATCTCTGTTGTTACGATATGTCTTTTATCTTTATTTGTTAATGTCCAATTATGACCCTGATAACACAATTTTGGTAGAACTGTTCTGTTGTATTGTGTTCTTTTTATATCTAGTGTCACGTGATTAAATTGTAATATAAGAGACATTTGTCCAGTAATTTAGTTTACTTTATTACACCTGTTTTGGATTTCGGTGTCGCCTTTGCCATCTGCTGAGATTCTGTTTACCTCATCATGTTACATATCTTTTATAGAATGTCGCATGATTTTTACTATGTCTATTTAATGATGAAATTAGCTGCTCTAGCCCTTCTGCACTTTTTCATAGTGTCACTGTGTCGTCTGCGTCTCATAATTCTGGGATTTCATACCAGCCAATCGTAAATGGGTCGAAACTTTCAATGTTCTCGTCTTCTTAAACATTTGTCATTATACATTCCGCATAGATGTAATATAGATAGGTGAGAGGATACATCCTTGTCTTACTCATTTTTTTACTGCGATCCAATGTGATGTTTGCCCAGATACTCGGAACGCGGCTCGTTGATCTTGGTATAATGTTTCAATGAGATGTACAAGTATAATGAGCACAGGAAACCCCTTTTCCTTCATGAAGTTTCACAGATTTGGATGTTTTACCGTATCGAAGGCATTGGTGTAATCAATGAAACAAGTACAGGGTCTCCATACGTACCTAGGTACGAGCAACGTTTACACCTATTTTACTTGCATAAAGGTATATACACACCAAATTAAAAGAAGCACTGCTCAGGTGGCAATTAGACGAAAGAGTACACATTGCATGTATTCATAAATTCTGCCGTAATCTCCAACACATATTCTGCACAACTAGATACGAAACCCACAGACTGGATAGGGATGGATATAATGGTGGTCTGTTTATGCTCTCTAAACTATCTATTCTTTCAAAGGTTATCACAGTTAAAACCAACGGAGAATCTGAAACATTAGGAATGGACAACCTGTTTTAAACCGACTGTCGAGGAGGCAGATAGACTGGCAAAAGAAGGTGCAAGACTACCACAAACAGATACTAGTATGACGTACGAAGAGTCAAAACGGCTTATCAAAGCCAGATACATGACCAAATGGGAAACCGAACATACTGGTTACACCAAAAACGATGCATATTACCAGTTGAACCGAAGAGAGCAGGTCGTTGTCTTCAGACTTCGCACTGGCCACAATAGACTGAGATACCACCTATTCAACAAATTGAAGATAGGTGGTACCGACGAATGTCTGACCAGTCTGAGAGGTAGGGTTACGAAAAGATCAATAGATGGGAACACGAATTAACTAAATGGGAGGCTGGCAGCAACAGTAACACGATCAACCGTCCAGACCACCCTCCAACTTCTTTTCAAAGCGTTGGTTAGCATCATCCCCTGACATTCTTTTACCAACGGCAACCTAAACCAAAAATTTAAAAAAAGTATAGTAATCACACTTACAGTGGACAGTCACCAGGGGCCTGTCAAACATACCATGAGTATGGTAAACAATCTAACGTTTCACGTCCATTGCTCAGACGAAACTAAGAAAGATAACCGGTAGGAGGTTGCCACTAAATCTCTAATTCCAATCCATCAATACCCTCTACAAAAGAAGGTAAGATGGTGGAGAAATTCAACAAATGCTTTCTAAAGACATAAATGGAAAATAACTAACGAGGCACTATCTGAAACTGTACGCCATATTGATCTCATGAAGTGCAAGAAACAGAACTGCAAACTAACAGAAACAGGAGAAAGAGCGGAAATCAACTGAAATCCAGAAAGTAATATCAACCAATTATGCAGGAAAAGCTGGCGTGATTTTACAGACATTCTCAACTTTCATTGGGAGAACAGGAACCTTTGGACGCCAGGAAAGGTCCTAAGTGACGAAAACAGCTGCAAGTCAACACTTGCACTTAGCAATGTCGGAAAGGTACTAACCAGAAAAAATGAAATGCTCTCTAACACGAGAGATACAGCAAACAATAAATTGCTACAGATTTGTAACGCATGCTGGAAAAAGGCTTGATCACACAGCGTGGAAAGAGGCGAGGAGTATCCACGTCATTAAAATATATTTATTTTTTTTAAACTGTCATTTTTCCCATTGCTGGGTAGTCGATGGGTTTTGAAGGCTGGGGACTACAGACCGATTCGCCACTGCTGTTTGTTATGTTTGTTTATTTCACCCACAACAGAAAAACAGCATATGCCATGCCGGGGGTTAGAACCGCAGCCCTCCTTATCTGCAGGCAGGTCTCGAAACCATTCGACCACGCGATTCTCCTTAGAAATGGAGAGGAAAATATGACGGCAGGCAGCTACAGACAAATTAATCTACTCAGCTGTGTGGGGAAAGTAATGGAAAGTACCATTAACACTAGAATAACATGGCATGTGACATCTAAAATCTTACTTATCTTCCCCCCCCCCAGTAAGCAGGTTTCCGTAGAAAGATTAGGTGACATATACCTCCTTAGAGATAAAAGATGCATATCTAGAAAAGTAAGGAAACACTGACTGTCAGGTCGGATCTAGACATATCTGTTGACAAAATATAGCAGAGCGGACTAAAACTCAGACTACTGCAAATAGATGTAACCAACAATATGTACAAATGGATCAGCGACAACAGGACAAGAGTAAACTTCAAGGACACGTCAGTAAATAGATGATGTTCATGGAACAAGATGTTCCGCAAGGTGAAATACTCTCACCCATAATGGTCCATCACATGTATATTGGGATCATGAGAACAGGGCGCCATGGGTCGTTTTACATGGATGAGTAGGATTAGGCATACAATACAAAGAAGACACTTATTGCTGATATGCTAAAGACTCAGCACTTGAGAAGACACTTTCCTTGCACACACTGTGGAAGTCGCTTCTCTGCCCGAATTGGTCTTACGAGATCACATTCGTTACCATCATGGACTGTAGGTGAATACCTTTTTTTTAAAAGCACAACTACTATCGTCTGACAAGACAGAAAGCGCCAATGATGATGATGATATATATATATACAGCTGATGGCAAATGCGAACGGGATATCATCAAAATAATTGCAAAGACCAAAAATACATTTAACAGCATGACGGATACACTTCTGTCCAAGCAGATATCGCAGAACTTAATAATGAGAATAATAAAATGCTATGTGCATTCAGCTTTATGTATGAAATACAAACCTGGACCATGACAAAGAAAATGGAGAAGCGTATTCAAGCCTTTGAAATGTGGGGATTCAATAGACTTGGACGAGTTTCTTGGAAGGATAGGACAAACCGAAAATGATGTTTTGGAACAACTCCAAGTGGAACAGATACTTCTGAAGGAAATAACAATCAGAAAAATCAAATGTGTTGGTCATGTCTAGCGCTATAACAGTCTGCTATAGGTTAATTGGGGGGGGGGGGGGTATGGGGGGGAGGGGGCAGAGTAGAGGGCAAGAAAATCATAAGGCGACAGAGGTACTGATGGACAGACAGCGGTAGGATGTGGTCGGGACACAGTTTTGACTGCCTGTACCAGTCTGGCTCAAGACAGAGACAGACGAGGATCCATTTCATATATGGACAAGAAGACTAACATCTGGACAGGCACAACATACTGACCAGACATGTTAGTCAGGGTCAGGCACAACATACTGACCAGACATGTTAGTCAGGGTCAGGCACAACATACTGACCAGACATGTTAGTCAGGGTCAGGCACAACATACTGACCAGACATGTTAGTCAGGGTCAGGCACAACATACTGACCAGACATGTTAGTCAGGGTCAGGCACAACGTACTGATTAGACATGTTAGTCAGGGTCAGGCACAACGTACTGATTAGACATGTTAATCAGGGTCAGGCACAACATACTGATCAGACATGTTAGTCAGGGTCAGGCACAACGTACTGATTAGACATGTTAGTCAGGGTCAGGCACAACATACTGATCAGACATGTTAGTCAGGGTCAGGCACAACATACTGATCAGACATGTTAGTCAGGGTCAGGCACAACATACTGATCAGCCATGTTAGTCAGGGTCAGGCACAACATACTGATCAGACATGTTAGTCAGGGTCAGGCACAACATACTGATCAGACATGTTAGTCAGGGTCAGGCACAACGTACTGATCCGACATGTTAGTCAGGGTCAGGCACAACATACTGATCAGACATGTTAGTCAGGGTCAGGCACAACGTACTGACCAGACATGTTAGTCAGGGTCAGGCACAACGTACTGACCAGACATGTTAGTCAGGGTCAGGCACAACGTACTGACCAGACATGTTAGTCAGGGTCAGGCACAACGTACTGATCATTATTGTTGGCCAGGGTCAGGCAAAATATACTGACCAAGATCCTCACCTTGACTTCCACGCAATCCTCCCTGGAAACGTGATGTTTTCTTGGCAGCCTGACTAACAAGTGAGCGATCGACGTGATTCCCGTAGTAAAGAGCAAAACGCAAATGAGGCCAAGCTTAGCACAACCACCTTGATAATCCCAGTCCACATTCATCAACACGATCGGGATGTGAGGAAAGTTACGACAACCCGCCACTTAACGTCCTATTCAGGGCTCACAAAAGGTTAATCAAATTAAACAACAACAATATATATATATATTGTTGTTGTTGAATTTGATTAACCTATCTACCTACCTGCCGACCTACCTATCTCTCTCTCTCTCTCTCTCTCTCTCTCTCTCTATATATATATATATATATATATATATATATATGTATATATATATTTATATATGATATGACATAAATCCATAAAAGCGTACACATTGCTCAATATGCAGATGTCATAGTTCTAAAGTTATCTGAAGTCTACACTCGTAGCTAGAAACCAAATGCAAGAGACATTAAATAAAATAGCGAAAAAACAAAAAATGGCAAATCGCCACTATCGAATTCAAAATTACCAAATTTTCTTCCTATTTTACAAACCCTAATAAGTCATACTAAAAAGAAATGGCCACACTCTGCCCTCAGATTTGTTCAACTTATCTAGGTATAACAATGGACCAAAGGCTGATATCGAAGAATCTGAACCAAATAGCATTCAACAAAGCTAAGAACAGAACGACCATAATGAGAAAGATAGTGGGCTCAACATGGAGTATGATACAAGCATCCTAAAGGAACTAAACACAGGAATTATGAGACCAGTGCTAGAAAACAGGATAGCAGCACAGTCCACAAGAACGCAACATAACTCGAACATGTTAATAAAATCAAAAAGTGTATACCTATCATCACTGAAACTGTTAGAACAATGCCAATAATTGCAATGAACAAAAAACACAAGAATCGCTGCGTTGTGGCATAAAAACAAAAAAATAAAAACACTCACGCCAGCATTGAGAGATGTTCAAACAAATGCTGAATCATTGAATATGTGACAGGATAAATAGCATGGAAAAAGTGAGGTAAAAACAAAAGGTCTGGTAAGAACAGACCCAATCATAAGCCAAGCAGTGGATACAAACTAAAACAAACATCCCAAATCTCATCTCGGAATGGCGTAAAAATCCCTGACATGGCTGACAACTTTGATGGAATAGAAAAGCAAGGTGCTCATTCATATTTTAAAAAGACAAATATCACGGAACAATATCTTAGGAGAGTTACCCGCCAGAATCATGGCTACTTCTTATTCAAGATCGTAATGAAAAGGACTTTGTGACGCCATGACTTAGTTCACAGCGAGGCTGCGATATCTGCGCCTTTCGGCATGATACGAGTATTTATTTATGTTAGGTATCCGTGGCACTGGACATGACTTTTATATTCGCGATTTCTGCAATTAATACCATTGTGAACCATAACCTGGACTATCTCCATGTTTTCTTATGTATGCCACAATTACACACACAATTTAGCACATCCATTTTCGACATACTGAAGAATGTAGCCGTGGAGAGTACCATGTTAGGCGCTAGAGGACATTACGCAATATTTAAATTATAAAGAGTTGCAATGGAAATAAGATGCTTTCGAAGAATTATTGACATTTCATATTTGGATCGCGTTACAAACTAGAATGTTTTTGAAACTATTAGGAAGGAGTTAAGTCAATATAAAAAACTATTAACTATTGTAAAAACACGACAATTGACATAGTATGGACGTATATCACGATCGGTGGGGCTGACAAAGACCGTCCTGCAAGGCACTGGGCCTGGAAAGCACGAGAGAAGGAAAACAAAAAAGAAATGGAATGACAATATAAAATAGTGGACGGGAAGATCTATAGCTAAAACGAATACTCTGACGAACAATCAAGACGAATAGCGGGAACTGGTTCGACAATCTGCAATAACGGTGCCTCAACTACCTTCTAGATTATGTGGCTTATGATGGTGATGAAAGAGTTGTCGTTGTGACATATTAGAATGTTTCAATGTTCAAGTTTAGAAGAGTTGCGAGATAGTTGCTTCCTATCACAGAGTCTGTGTATCGTATATTCTGAAATGATGATGAAAAATGTTGCGTTGTCAAAGTCAACGGTATGAAAGTTAATGCCATAAAGCACCGTTGCAAATGCTGCTTGAACAAAAAAAAAAACAGCAAAGCCTTTCGTATTACAATAAACTCGCTGAAGACAAAAGACTTTGGTAATAGGCAAATAAATATAATCATCAATGGAAACATAATCGAACAAGTACAGAAGTTTACATATTTAGGACATACTTTCATAGACAATTCTCCTAAATAGAACAGAAATTAAGTTTAGGATTGCATTGGCAAAAAGGAGTCATTCGACAAGAACATAAATTGCTAAACAATGAATGTCCTTGAATTGAATGTCAGGATAGAACAGAGGGGAAAAATAATCGCCACTCAAATATGTCCTAGTGCCATTGTATGGAGTTAAACATAGGAGGATGACCAAGATGGATGGATAAAGGTTGGAAGTGTTTGAAATGTGTTGCTATGTATAATGGATGAGTGAGTTGGGCAGAAAGACGATTCAGTAGCAATGACTGGTACACAATATGCGACACGAAAGTATTCTACAGAAGATTCTAGAGTGCTAGATTCAGCTGAGAAGAGAAAAGGGGCGACCATGACTCACCTTTACATTACAGGTAGGCAAAGATATTAAGGTATCGATCTGTGCAGAAATGACGAAGGCTGCAGATGGAGAAACATACTGGACCTTACAACCAGTCTCAGGACTAATCAACCATATTGTAGTGAGAACAATATGTGATTAATTGTGAAATAACGTGGGCCTGTGAATCTTACCTTTACTTTTAGAAAAGATAGATTGAGTTTTGAAACAAATATTTAAAATTTTTCAAAAATTTTCTGTAATGGTTTAGCATGGTTCGGAAAATCGATTCTGCCAGTCATTTATCTTGCAGGAGTGAATGTCAAGAAAAACTATTGAAATTCTGTTCTCATCATCCGAACGTTATCAACACAGACAAGTTTGTTCTAGGAAACACTGTCAAAATATGTCTTTTCAATTATAATTAAATGGAAAGATGTTATCTAGGGTGTGTTTTCCGTACAGATCATACCACATCAGTGATTATCATGGCACCAACAAACTTGAATCACTGGACTCGAATGACGAATACAAATAAATATCGTACAGGTTTCGAAAACTCTACTCAACATAATTATCAGAAGAATTGATATATAGATATACAAAGGACGTTCAAATCATGGGCCATGGGAAGGTCACGTGAGAGATAAATGCAAATAGCGAACAACACTGTTGTTGCTTGCATGCGACAGCGTGTTGTGATGAAGTTTCTAGTGAAATAAGGCGTGCAGCCTGCGGACATTTACAAAGGACTGCAATCACAATACGGCGATGAGACATTCAGCCGCAGTAAGACATTTGAATGGTGAGTGATGATCCAGGCCGTGATGGCTTTCAACCCACCAATCATTCCTGTGAATATCCAGATTTTTGAACTTGTTATGCCTGAAAATCCACGTTTAACCTGTTGCGAAATTGCGCAAGCGGTAAGTCTTTCTTTGAGAACGGTGAACCCTATTATTCATAAAAATGTGCATTTTCGGAAAAGTTAATGCACTTTCGGTGCCAAGACAGCTTTCCGCTTTTTACCGGCAGAGAAAAGTACAAGCATGCACTGCATTGAAGCAACGCAACGCTTGGACATTGAATGGCATGATTGTTTTGGATCGCTTTATTACATGTGAAGAAACATGAGCTCATCATTATACTCCTGATTCGAAATGACCACCCAAACAGTGGAAGTATACAAAATCACCATTACCCAAAAGATTTTGGACAATTGCTTCTACAGGTAAATTGATGGCGAGTGTTTTCTGGAACAAACTTGGCATCATTCATGTTGATTTTCTACCTCGTGGTGCCACTATCAACATTGAACAGTACATACGCATTCCATTCTGAGTTACGCGTATAACCGCCGGCTGAAAAAAACAACTGCCTGGTTTGATCACAAAGGGCGTCCTGCTCCTGCAAGATAATGTTCGACCTCATACGGCTCACCGCACAATGTGCCAGAGCACATCAATTTGGCTGAGAGGTATTGCCACATCCACCGTACATCCCAGACCTCGCTCCAAGCTGTTTGGACCCCTAAAAGAATTCCCCGGGAGGTCAGCATTTCAGCACTGGATTATTTCAGACATACTGACAAATCTTTCTACGCTGAAGCTTATTAAGCATTACTTAAACGCTGTAATAAGTGCATACACGTTTCAGGAGTTAATATAGAAATATAAATGGCATTTTGACTACATGGAAACATTTAAAAAAAATTATTTCTTTGCCCCCATAAAAGTATCGGGTTGACTTGAACGCCCTTCGTAATATGTGCTAAACGAAAATCAGTTTGGGCGCCGAAAGTATAGACAGTCGCAGTTTTTTTGTTGGAATTTGACCTGTCCAACGATTTTGATAAAGCCTGAAAGACAGAACTAATGCTTAAACTAGCAGGCTATAGAATAAAACTTGATAAACGGCAGCTAGGTATCAACCGGAAAAAGGTGGTTTTTTTAAATCCACAAATCCATAAAATCAAGATGACAACTGCGAAACTCAACTTAACTTCACGTCTTTATACTGATTTAGAAGACTCTTCCGTCTGTATACAACCAGTTTCTTGGATGGTGGTTTAACCGATGTGCAAATCCATCTTTATAGACTCAAACACTAGAGCTAAGTAGCCCTTGGTCAGTTAGGCGCCATCTATAGCTGCTTCTAACAAACTACCTAGGGTAAAGTACAAATAAATTATCCAGCATTTTAACATAAGTTTTGTAAACTCTTATAGAAAAAGACTTTCTTTAAATTATATTAACATCAGTTCTGTAAACTCTTGAATTAACACTATCTCAATAAACATATATACTATTCATTATACTAACATCAGCATTGTAGTACAAGGCTAGACTTTCTGCTACATCTGTTAATATGTGCTAATAAAATGTCATCTCAGTATTTTTTATTAATTTATATAAGTCTAGGTACAAACAGGAAATACATGAAATTCTAATCACAACTTATGTGCACATTTACACTGCGTTTTCGTCACGTAGCATCTAAAATTCGCTCTGATATCTCAATGTATCATGATGGAAATCAGGTCAAAAAGCTCCCGCTCGAGAGGTGATGTTCAATTTTTCACTAACTCTGGTCTACGTTTTAATGCATCTGCTCTCGCTTTTCTATGAAGAGATTTTCATCGTGCTCAAAGGTTGGAATAGTATCAAGATTTGCATTCTGTATTATGCTGGTCCTATGTGGCATGTCAGTGTTCCATTCTGGCACATAGTGCTTGGGTATAATTGGATGTTCTCTTGAATATTCAGGAATCATGGGTGGATTGTGGCGAAATAGTTTCTTTCCAAAATTAACAGTGATTTGTACCCCTCTTTGAATGTCGCCGACTCCAGCTATTTTCAAAACCGATTTTAAAAAAAAAATCATCCCTACATGGGAACGACATTGTTCTTCTATTTCGCAAGTAAAACAATTACTCCTTTGTGACAGTTAATTTAAATTCATATTTCGATATTTGCACGTAAGTCCATGATGTTAGTTATAAATACAAGAGCTGTAAAATGTACTTCACTTAATTTACAACATTTCAAGGGATGCAACCAAATAAATTATTTAAAAAAAATAAAGAGTTATCCCAGTAACAAAACATTCGCATGAGAAGTTTTGATTTTGGCGTCTCTCATTTTATCCAGGCAACAAGACTAGAACGAGTGAGCTATGGCCCTGCACCAGAACAACATGAACGTGTACATTGCAATCTGCACAATAAAGGCGTATGGTGTTAATTTTTCACCCGACCAAATATCTCACGATTGTTTTCGGTTTCGTACACAACATATATGGGGAGGAACAACTCGCGACCTAGGGCGACAATTGTGACTGAAAAGCTGTGCTACAACAGGAGCTGAACCTTGACAGGCTTCAAAGTCATGGACCAAACTAGCCAAGTAGGTTTAAATGAAGTTTACTAAATCTTTTGAAACATAACATCAACTGTATTATTTTTTTTTTTTAACATTTACAAATCAAATTTATTCCAAATGATGGAATGGGAAGGAAGACGAAACAAGGAGTGTGTGTGTGTGAGAGAGAGAGAGAGAGAGAGAGAGATAGAAAAGGAAAAAAGAGAGAGGCGCAAAGTTAAGTGGACTAATAGGTAAAGGGAAAGTTAAGTGAGAGCAATGAAGAGAGGGATGAGAGAGAGAAAGAGGTGAAGATGAAAATGGCACAAAGGAGTGAAATTGAGGAACAAGTTTAAAAATTGTATGTTAGTTAAGTTGCCCCCATTATGGGGGTTTTTCAACACAAACCAAATCTAATCTTATGTAAACCTTATACAGCTAATTTGCTGTTCCTTTTAGAAAACAAAACTCAAGTTAAATTAAACATTGCCCAAATATGTTTGTGAGTATATGTGTTTGAACAGTTTTGACGTGTAAATTCTTTGTTCGTATACTACTTTGTTTCTGCATGTCCAAATTAGGCGTTTGTATTCTGTTAAGAGTGTTAGTAATCTGTCTTGGATGTTTTTGTCTGTTTTAGGGATATTGTTTAACATGACTGCCCTAAACATGTCTACATTAGTCTTTGTGGGTTTGTTAATTATCTGCCCAAGTGTTTCTAAAGTTTTTGATACAGTTCTGCATTGAAAAAAAAATGTGTTCCTCAGTTTCTTGTATGTTCTGTCTACATAATTTGCACCTGGGCATGATTGTTTTGGACATATATGCTTTTTTGTATTGAATTGGTGTTATACTATATAGTAGTATGTATGTAACTTCTTTAGTTTTTGGGGATACCTTAAGTGTGTGTAGGCTACTGAATATGTTTGTATAGTCTGTAATGAAGTAGTTGTACCCTCTTTTTATTCTATCTCTTAGTGGTGGTTCTTGAGCTTGTACTAGTTTTTTGTAAATGAATTTAGTTTCTTCTTTAATTATGGTTTCGTTCCCTTGTATGATTTTGATGCATTGTTTATAGAAAGGTGGTACACTTCCAAAGAAATGTGGCATGTTGTTATTTAATTTACAAATTTTAGTAATTCTGAGTCCCACATAGTAATGCGCTAGTGGGTACTCGCTTGGGTTTGCGACTATTTCGCTTAGAAATTTTATTCTCAGGGCTTTGATTTTTGTTTTAATTTCTTGTAGTGCAATTCCGCCTAAATCTAAATATAACATGCCTAATGAGGACGTTTATTTCTTTGATGATCTTTATTGGGCGACTAAATATGTTACTTATATATATTAGTTTAGATATAATAAAAGTGTTTATTATTACGCTTCTTCCAAATATTGTTGTTTTAAATTTGTATTTCTCTAACCTATTTTTGATTTGTTCTGTTAATTTTTGCCACATTTCTTTATTTTTATTTAAAGGGCTTGCCTGATAATCTATTCCATAAATTTTTATTTTCTTTTCTTGCATTAGTTGAAAGGGGAAATCTGTTTTAAATTTCCACTTTCCTATTCCCATAAATGTTTATTTTAGAATATTTATTTTAGAGCCTTTCTGTTTACCAACGGTCTCAAATGTATTTAGTATGTTTTCTATTGATGTGAAAGTTGTTGAAAAAAAGCTGTGTCGTCTGCATTTGCTATTAGTTTTTTCTCTCCTATGCCTAGAATATGTGTCCCTTTAATTGTGTTATCTTGCCTAATTTTTTTATAAAATTCGCTCCAATACTAGTACGTATAGTAATGGAGATAGGGGGCAGCCCTGTCTTACAGTTCTAGTTATTTTTATTGTGTCTGTAAGTGTATGGTTTATTAATAGTCTACTCTCAGGTTTGCTGTATAGGATTTTAACCCAGTTTGTGAAGTATTCCCCAATGTTGTTTCTCTCTAATATTTTATGTAAATATTCATGTGACACCCTATCAAAGGCTTTTTCTTGGTCAATGGATACTATTGCTGATTACGTGTCTTTTTTGTGTGTGTATTGGATTATATCCCTTAAAAAATGCGCGTGTTTAATGATACCTATGTTCTGTACACTACATTGCTGATCTTCATGAACTAAGTGTTTCATGAAGGGTTTAAGTTTTAGTGTTAAAGCTTTTGTTAATATTTTATAATCTGGGTTTAGGCGCGAAATGGGTCTGCAATTTTTTAATTTAAGTTTTATCTGTGTTTGGTTTATGTATTAGTGTAATCTATGATTGATTAAAGCTAGCTGGTAGCTCCCCTTTCTCGAACGCCTCTTGTAAGACGCTGAGTAGGAGTGGACTCAACACGTGAAAAAACGTGGAGTAGAATTCTGCAGTCAGGCCATCAGGGCCCGGACTCTTACCCTTTTGAAAGGAGCTAAGAGCGTTAGTAAAGGTTATCTAAAGTTAACTGTTCACTAAGTCTGTCCTGCTCGTTCAAGCACTTGGTGAAGGTCTCACGAATTTCACGTGGTTCTGTTGGTGAGCGCTCGGCTGTGTATAGGTTGGCGTAGAATTGGTGGAAACCTTGACCTATTTGACGTGTTTCTGTTACAATTAACCCGTCCTTGTTTTTGATTGCCGTTATCTGTTTACTGCGCTGTATGTTTGTTTCAACTGCTAGATATTGTTTGCTGGGTATTTCTTGTGTTATTGTATTTAATTTAGTCCTTACTGGTGCCCCTTGTAGTCTATGGTTTTAAAATTTGTCTAGTTCTTTCTGAAGTAAGTGAATTTGTGGGGCGTTTTTGTCCAAGGGTTCGGTTAGTCTAATAGCTTCTTCTATTATTCGTTTGTCTCTTCTCATTTGTTTGTGTTTTATCTTTGATATTATTTGTATTCTGACTTTAATTGTACCTTTTAGTAAATCCCAATAGTCTGCTAAGTTTTCTGTTGGTGCAGTCTGTACGTAATCCTGTATTAAATTTGTTATGTGTTTAACATATTGTTCATTTTGAAGTAAAGAATTATTACATTTTCTAGTGTACAGACTCGGTGTAGTTGGTGTTTGTGCTTTCTGCGTTTACAACTATTTCTACAGCTTTGTGGTCTGTAAATGTCCTAATGTCTTATTTTGTTTATTGTATAACTTTTATGTATGAAGAATCTATCTAGCCTAGCTGATGTGCCGTAGGTATGTGTTTTATCTGTGTGCATTGTCTCTTTTCCCTCAGGGTACTTCCGTCTGTATGTGTCTAAAAGGGCATGTTCGTCTAAAATATATTGTTAACATGTCATTTGTTTTCCTTGTTTTTATTGTCCCCTGTGATACATCTAGCGAGTTTAGTACACAATTAAAATCTCCCCCAATTATCATTTTGTGATTTTTGTATTGTTGGCTTGGTGTGTCGAATAAATTACTGTAGAAGGTGTATTGCTGTGTCTTTATTGCAGGGGCATATATGTTAACTAGCGTGTGTGTATCGTGACTATTAAATATACTTTTCACCTGTATTATTTGTACCTTGCCTTCTGTGTCTTTGTGGTTGTATGTCATTACCCATCTGTCTGATGTCTGCAATATTGCTACCCCTGTCTTGGTACCTAAACTAAACCATGAATGCGCTAATCCTAAATTTGATGTAATTAAGCGTGCGTGCATGTCATGATCTATGTGCGTTTCTTGTAGAAAAATTAAATCTGTTTTGTATTTGCGTATTAGTGGTGTTATGTGCTGAAGTTTGTTCCTCAGGCCTCTATAATGTTTAGGGATAAAATATGTAGTTTGTTTGTTGAGGCCATTTGTTGTTGTGTGTGTGTGTTGTGTGTGTATGTTATTGCGTTTATAGGTTGGTCCGTGTAATGTATCTATTGTATTTTACATATACATTTGTTAGCATTTTCCTGGTCAATCGTGTGTGTATTATCGTAACACATATATTCATATATTCACATGTTATATTTTCATTCACGCATTTCAAACATGGCAATTGTTCCAAAGTATTAACCCGTGCAAGTAATAATATATGTAATATATAGGTGTAGGAGGGAAGTGGCCCAGTATGACGCCTGTTCACACAAAGACATCTACATTCGGTCATTTTTACAAAGGCAAAGGAAATAGCTAGACTTACTACAAGAATAACAATTAGAAAGATAGTTTGTAGAGTGAATATCGGGCTGGGTAGCAGGTACATCGGGACATAGGAAAAGGGTTGAATCTTCCATAAAGTTATAAGACAGTACAGATGAGTCTCTGTCTCAGATATAGAAAGAAAGAATGGTATATAGTCTGACAAACAAAAGCCCTCAATAAATTCGTCTGACCAAATAGTGAACGGGTGCTGGAAATAGATCATCTGAAGACAGGTCAGTTTTACCCTACAAATGACAGGGCGTTGCTACGGAAAACCAGCTCAAATCGAGAGGAGCCGCAGACACTTTGGTTCACGTACCAGGCTGATAAGCCAAGGGCGCGAGGCTACCATGTGGGGGATTACGGCAGAACCCTTGTAAGCCGCAATCCCGCCCAAAATCTCAGCACCACTGCAATGGGAGGCTCCTACATGCTCGGGACCTGGGGCTTGCGCCCCAGCCCTATCAGGTAGAGCCACAGTAAGAGGTCCTTGCCGTCCGCCAATCAAAGCGGGCGGACAACTGCTTGATACTCACCCTATACGGCGATGGGGTGCGAAACCACCAACCAAAGACTTAGTACCTGGTCGGGGTGTCGAAAACAGTAGAGCAGCCACCTCACTGTGAACTGTCAACCATGAGAGTTGTCCGCACATCAGGCGAACAACATCTCTGTGACATTACCAGGCTTGTCCTCTGGCTAAATGCACTCCGGCTACGATATCTACCTCTGTACGTTATCAGCCATATAACTATCATACTGGACGCAGAAGAGATGCAGACCAGCGGACATTGCACACCTGCCCCACTGTGTCAACACCCCAGGTGGCGGGGAATGCTAGGCGTACCATCCCTGCATAGAAGCCAAGAAAATAAAGGGAAAAAGAGATACCCCACTCACATGCAAATGCTACGTTTCTGGCAGGACGTGACGATCCTGGGATACAGACACACTGGACTGCCTCTCTTCCGGGTAAACCAGTCCATCTCATATATCATCACATATCATCATTGCACCCTATAGACACGAGTAGTGAAGACTCGATAGTCTGGTAAGACAACTTCCATAAGAGAGAAAACTCTGATCATAAACAACTGCTGCCTTGCAGATAGGCTGGGGACAGCCAAAGGCTAAGGAGGGCATCCCTACAGAAACGCCTGTTGAAATCGGATGCACGGGGCCGCAAGCCTAACAAAACAGTGCAACGTAAATCACAGTATGATGGCAGTACAACCAATTAGAAAAACGCATGGCGCTCATCCTGCGGAGTCCCGCCAGGCAGCGATAGTGCCGGGCCTCACGCCTCGAAGGGGCCCACCCTTGACTACTGGTGGTCACCCACCCATGTGTCGTGGAGTCAAGGCACATGGCTATGGGGCAACTTCTATTGGCCAAAACCTCAAGACCCTCAAAATACTACAGTGGAATGCGGAGGGAGTCATTAACAAAAAACTTTCCCTAACACACCACCTGCATGAAGGTAAGATTGACGTGGCATGTATCCAGGAAACGCACCTCAACAATAACCATAAATTCTCAATCAGAGGATATCAGACCTTCCGTCCAGATGAGCAAAAAGGTGACACTCGAGCAGGGAGTACCCCAAGGGGGAGTACTGTCACCCACACTCTTCCTGGTATATATAAACGATATTACAGAGAATATACCAAGAAGAGTCCATAGCTCAATGTTTGCAGACGATCTGGCTATGTGGACCTCTGAAAAGAATCTCACCATAGCAAGAAATCGGATGCAAACGGCCCTAACATCGCTGGAAGAGTGGGCGAACTCATGGCTGGTCAAAATAAACGAGGAGAAAACCACGTGCACAATATTCTCGCTCTCATTAAAACCCCAAAGTACCAAATTAAGCCTAAATGGCAAAATCCTGCAGCCAAACGACAACCCAACCTATCTGGGAGTCACATTTGATCGGCGCATGACATGGAAAAGTCAGATTGAGAGAAACCGAATGAAAGCCAGAGAAAGAATGGCGATCATGAGGAAACTTGCTGGCACAAGCTGGGGAGCAGACGAAGGCATACTAAAGAAACTGTACACTGGAAGAGTGAGACCAGTTCTCGAGTATGGCATCGCGGCATGGACAACAGCAGCGAAGGCGAACTTCGATAAAGTTAACAAACTTCAAAACCAAGCCATGAGAATCATAACTGGTGGCATGAAGTCAACGCCAATTGTAGAACTTGAAAAGATTACAAAACTGCAATCCATGACCGACAGAAGAGACTGCAGAGCCCAGCTGCAGTCAGAGAAACTCCGAAGACTGACGGACCATCCAATGTACCAGAGGCTAAACAATTTGGGAACTGGGAAACTAAAGCGGAGAAACTTTGCAGAAATAGCCAAAGCAAAGATGCACGAAGATCCCATAAACGCACTAACAACACCAAAACCCATCACTACTGTACGAAAACCTACTTGGAGGCAGGATATATTTCCAGAGGTGGTAGAAAATATACCAGGTATTGCAAACAAAAACTGCCAGACCGAAAAAGAAAGGAGAGACACTACCTTAAGCTTCATAACGAAAAGCTACCCAAGCATGGACTGGACCCATGCATACACCGACGGCTCTGTAACAAACACTACACAGAACGGAGGGGCAGGAGCATTCCTGAACCTACCAAATGGCAGAAAAATAACACTGTCATTCGCTACTGGTAAGTACACGAGCAATTTCAGAGCAGAGGCAGAGGCACTGAGGGCGGCAGTGGAAGAAATGGTAACACACAGTGAAAATGAGAGCCATATAGTCCTGCTGACAGATGCTCTCGAAGTAGTCACAGCGCTAAAAAGCCAGAAAAACACTGAGCTTAATGACTTAAGAGCAGCACTCTGCAAACTGTGCCAACAGTCCGCACCAAAAAGGGTAGTGGTACAGTGAGTTCCGTCACACTGCAACATCCAAGGCAACGAGGAGGCAGACAGACTGGCAAAAGAAGGTGCAAGGCTACCACAAATAGATACCAGTATGACGTACGAAGAGTCAAAACGGCTTATCAAAGCCAGGTACATGTCCAAATGGGAAACCGAACATACTGGTTACACCAAAAACGATGCCTATTACCAGTTGAACCGAAGAGAGCAGGTCGTTGTCTTCAGACTTCGCACTGGCCACAACAGACTGAGGTACCACCTCTTCAACAAATTGAAGATAGGGTGTACCGACGAATGCCCGTGCGGTACTTGTAAAATGACCACTGAACATCTGCTGCAGAACTGCCCGACATACGAGGATCAGAGAGAGCAGATGTGGCCATTGCCAGTGGAACTGCAAGACAAGCTCTATGGTAGTGGCGAGAGTCTCAGGATGACCGCCGCTTTTTTCGAGAAAATAATGGTTACTGTCTGACTGTGTACGCAGAAGAAGAAGAAGAAGACCTTCCGTCTAGATAGAGAAGGCCACAAAGGAGGGGTCCTGATACTGACCAGAAACTGCATACCGAGTAGCGCGATATCTGTCAATCACACCGGACAAGCAGAAATTGTAGCAGTTGACATAATGGCTCAAGAGACGAAGCTCCGCATTTTCAATCTGTACGGACCACCAAACAGAGACCTATCGCTCTCGAGTATGGAGGTCAGAGACTCCAACTGCATAGTAGTTGGAGATTTCAACAGCCACTCGGAGAGATGGGGATACTCTGACACAGACAGCAGAGGTGACGAAGTGGAAGATTGGGAGATAGATGCAAATCTCTCCCTAATCAATAGGCCGGAGGATAGCCCTAGCTTCTATTCAAGAACATGGCATACCACCTCGACTCCAGATTTGGCCTTCTCCACACAGGACATACACCATAAAATAGACCGCCAGGTGCTGAACCAACTGGTAGGTAGCGACCACAGGCCGATCAGGCTAACCATTGACATGGAAGTAGGCCCACAGGAAACAAAACCGCTCCCACGTTGGAATTACAAACGAGCCGACTGGGACAGATTTGCAATCCTGACAGATGGGCTGTGTGAAACCATCAACACACGAAACACCAAAATGAAGCCCATGGTAGAGAGCCTAAGCAAGGCAATAATGCAAGCCGCCACTGAAACCATCCCAAGAGGAGCTAGGAAAAACTATAAGCCCTACTGGAATGATGAGTTGCAGAAAGTGGAAGATGCAGTAACAAATGCTAGGAACATGGCAGAGCGAGAAAAATCCATGGAGGCAAACATCGCACTCAAAGCCGCCGCGGCGAAGTACAAACACACTCTCAAGCAAACAGCAAGAGAAAGCTGGAAAAATAAAACGGAAAGTCTAAACCTGGACAAAGACGGGAACAAGCTATGGAAGCTAGTCAGAGCCATGAACGACGAAACCCCGTCAAATAAACAAATTACTATCAAGCAGGGCGAGAACTTGATCACAGGTAAGAAATCCGCAAACGCCTCTGTCGATCACTATGCCAGAGCAAACCACATCGAGGTCCCTGCAGATAAGCATACAGACATTAGCGAAGAGCTAAAGGGACACGAAAACATAAATACGGCTCCCGAAGAGCACATGATGGCCAAACTAACAATGCGCGAAATGGAAGAGGCTATGAGAACACTAAAGAAAAGGAAATCTCCGGAAAAGACGAGATAACAAACGAAATGCTGATGGGGCTGGGCCAAACAGCGAAGAGGAAACTACTATCAGTCCTGAACCAAAGCTGGAAAAGGGGTATTGTACCGCAGGCATGGAAAGACGCAATACTGGTACCAGTACCAAAAACAGGAAAGGATAAAACAGATCCAAATGGATACAGGCCCATCAGCCTACTGAGCTGTGTCGGCAAGCTGATGGAACGGATGATAAACACCAGACTGATGTGGCATCTGGAAGAAAAACGAATACTAATTCCACAGCAAGCCGGCTTTAGACAGCACAGATCCACTGAGGACCAGGTCATCCTCATAGCCCAGGAGATAGAAGATGCCTACCAGGCACAGAAACACACAGTAGCTGTTTGGGTGGATCTGGAAAAGGCATTTGACAAAGTCTGGAAGGACGGACTTAGAGTCAAGCTAAGAAGAAGTGATGTCTGTGGGAAGATGTACAAGTGGATCAACCACTACCTCAAACAAAGAACGGCCAGAGTCCAAGTACAAGGGCAGATGAGCAAAATGGTGACACTCGAGCAGGGAGTACCCCAAGGGGGAGTATTGTCACCCACACTCTTCCTGGTATATATAAACGATATTACAGAGAATATACCAAGAAGAGTCCATAGCTCAATGTTTGCAGACGATCTGGCTATGTGGACCTCTGAAACGAATCTCACCATAGCAAGAAATCGGATGCAGACGGCCCTAACATCGCTGGAAGAGTGGGCGAACTCATGGCTGGTCAAAATAAACGAGGAGAAAACCACATGCACAATATTCTCGCTTTCATTAAAACCCCAAAGTACCAAATTAAGTCTAAATGGCAAAATCCTGCAGCCAAACGACAACCCAACCTATCTGGGAGTCACATTTGATCGGCGCATGACATGGAAAAGACAGATTGAGAGAAACCGAATGAAAGCCAGAGAAAGAATGGCAATCATGAGGAAACTTGCTGGCACAAGCTGGGGAGCAGACGAAGGCATACTAAAGAAACTGTACACTGGAAGAGTGAGAATAGTTCTCGAGTATGGCATTGCGGCATGGACAACAGCAGCGAAGGCGAACTTCGATAAAGTTAACAAACTTCAAAACCAAGCCATGAGAATTATAACAGGTGGCATGAAGTCAACGCCAATTGTAGAACTTGAAAAGATTACAAAACTGCAATCCATGACCGATAGAAGAGACTGCAGAGCCCAGCTGCAGTCAGAGAAACTCCGAAGACTGACGGACCATCCAATGTACCAGAGACTAAACAATTTGGGAAATGGGAAACTAAAGCGGAGAAACTTTGCAGAAATAGCCAAAGCAAAGATGCACGAAGATCCCATAAACGCACTAACAACACCAAAACCCATCACTACTGTACGAAAATCTACCTGGAGGCAGGATATATTTCCAGAGGTGGTAGAAAATATACCAGGTATTGCAAACAAAAACTGCCAGACTGAAAAAGAAAGGAGAGACACTACCCTAAGCTTCATAACGAAAAGCTACCCAAGCATGGACTGGACCCATGCATACACCGACGGTTCTGTAACAAACACTACACAGAACGGAGGGGCAGGAGCATTCCTGAACCTACCAAATGGCAGAAAAATAACACTGTCATTCGCTACTGGTAAGTACACAAGCAATTTCAGAGCGGAGGTAGAGGCACTGAGGGCGTCAGTGGAAGAAATGGTGACACACAGTGAAAATGAGAGCCATATAGTCCTGCTGACAGATGCTCTCGCCGTAGTCACAGCGCTAAAAAGCCAGAAAAACACTGAGCTTAATGACTTAAGAGCAGCACTCTGCATACTGTGCCAGCAGTCCGCACCAAAAAGGGTAGTGGTACAGTGGGTCCCAACACACTGCAACATCCAAGGCAACGAGGAGGCAGACAGACTGGCAAAAGAAGGTGCAAGACTACCACAAACAGATACCAGTATGACGTACGAAGAGTCAAAACGGCTTATCAAAGCCAGATACATGACCAAATGGGAAACCGAACATACTGGTTACACCAAAAACGATGCCTATTACCAGTTGAACCGAAGAGAGCAGGTCGTTGTCTTTAGACTTCGCACTAGCCACAATAGACATAGGTACCACCTATTCAACAAATTGAAGATAGGGTGTACCGACGAATGCCCGTGCGGTACTGGTAAAATGACCGCTGAATATCTGCTGCAGAACTGCCCGACATACGAGGATCAGAGAGAGCAGATGTGGCCATCACCAGTGGAACTGCAAGACAAGCTCTATGGCAGTGGCGACAGCCTCAGGATGACCGCTGCTTTTTCGAAAAAATAATGGTTACTGTCTGACTGCGTACGCAGAATAAGAAGAAGAAGAAGAATGTCCATTTTTGTCGTACGTTTGTAAAAACAGCTTTGGCCATCACAATTAATTTTTTAAAATTTATATTTTGTATCTTCCATCCTTTGTCAATATGTTTCCAAGACAAGAGAAGCTCCTGACCTGTCCTAGTATGTAATCATTTATTATTATTTATACATAATATTACTGTCTACTTGTCCAATCCATATTTCTGACTTATATTTTTTATTTACTTGAATTACCAAATTCTTTAATTCTTGATCATTTTCAGCTAACAGAACAGTTCTGGTATTTAGTCCATTTCTGCATTAATTTTAAACAGACAAGGAGACAGTACGCATCCTTGTCTCGCTTCTCGTCTTAAATCTAAATATGGGGCTTAAATCTTGCCAGATTATTCCCCTCTCAGTTTCCCTCCAGAACAGATTGTTAAGTAGTCTTGTGTATTTTCCATCCATACCTAATTCCTTTAGACATTTAATCAGTTTTTCACGCTAGCCTCTGTCAAATGTCTGTTTGTGATATTTAAAGCACATTTTACTGTTAAAAATAATAGGTAACCTCTATCAAAGTAATAATGGGCATTATTACATAAGTTGTTTAGGTAGAAATTTGTTTTAACTTAACTTAACTTGCAGTCTTTATTCTGGTTTAGAAGACTATGCAGTCAGTATTCTGGTGTAGAAGACTATGCAGTCAGTATTCTGGTTTAGAAGACTATGCAGTCAGTATTCTGGTGTAGAAGACTATGCAGTCAGTATTAAACCAGTTTCATTTTCATTTCCTTGCTGTATAAGCTATGCGCATCCAATCTATTTTTAAATGCATTAATTGCTCTTGCCTCAAATTTTACATGGTAAAGTTGCAAGCTCCATACACAACCCTAAGAATTGTCTTTATTACATGTCTAAAAGCTGTACTTTCCTGAATTCTTGTATCCGTAGGAGTAATGTCGTGTATGCTGAACATGGGGTTATAAGCTGTACTGTCACTAATTCGTGTACCCGTAGGTGTAATGTCCGGGTGTAATGTCATGGTTTAATATCAGGGTGTAATGTCATGGTGCAATGTCGTGTGTACTGAACATATTATCTTAACAAATATTGTTGTCGAAGAGATGTGGAATCTAAAAGCATCTGCTTGGTAGAGCACTAGCTTTTCATAGCAACAGTACTGGGTTCAATTGTCATTATGGCATGCACCAGTTAACCCAGCTGCTTGCTGCTAGTGAAAGAAGGGCAGACAGGAAGGGAACTATCAACCCCATGGCATAAACAATATGTGACCTCGTACAATGAAGTCTCCAACACTTCATTTCTTGACCTTTTAATGTATTTTACATAAACTGTTTGTATTAAGGAGCTACACGAGGACACCCGGGCCAGATTTCGATTGGGTGGCACTCTCTCTGACAGATTCCCTACAACTTCGGGTATCAGAAAGGGATGTGTTCTTGCCACCGACCTGTTCTACAGTCGACTGGGTTCTTGACACCCCCCCCCCCCCCCCCAGCACGCATCAGGAGGGCATTGCTATTGATCAGTCAATCTTCACTGATTTCGTTTAAGTGGACTACAATGTCCTATTTTGCACAGACAGCTGCCTCCACGCTCTCTGGAAATGTTAAACAGTGAAACGTCCTTTCTCGGTCTGCCTATATCCTCTCCAAGACCAAGGTTCAGAACCTCATTTCCGACACAGTACCACAGGGTATTGAAACTCAAGGTCACACTGCGGATGGCACCAGCGAATTCATCTGTCTCGGTAGAATGATATCATCCGATGGGTGCAGCGGTCCCGATATGTCAAATCGGATCGAACTAGCTGCGTCCGCTATGCACGACCTCCGACGTGTGTGGAGTAATGGCAAGATCTCCCTTGAGCCAAAAATCCTCATTTACCAGTCCTGCGTGGTCCCAGTCCTGCTTTACGGCTCCGAAACCTGGGCATTGCTGAAACATGATATGTCGAGACTGGAAGCCTTTCACACGCGCAACCAGCGACGTATCCTGGGCATCCGATGGCACGACTACATTCGCAAAGTGACAGTCTCTGCTAAAACAGGCCTCCACCCAATCTCATAAACACTTGACCGGAGCTGAGTTTCATTGTTCGGTCATGTTGTACGGCTGGACCAGGAAAACCTTGCCCACAAGATACTATACAAGTCGTTCCTCAGCGGCAAAAAATCTTCCCTGACCGACTAGAGGCGTAGAAGTGGCCGTCCTCGCACAGTATAGCTCCAGCAACCTCCTCCTCCGCCCTAGACGAGACCTGGAACCACGTCAGAGCTGTGGATCATGGATGTGACCGACCGACGCCACCAGCCTCAGACGTCTAAGTTAGCATTATTATTATTATTATAATTATGATTATTATCATGTTTATATTGGTTGAGATTCACACGAATAATTAGAGACTGCTCATGGTTACGCCATTTGTGGTCTTTGAAATTATTAAACATAAAAAAACACACTTTAAAACAGTCATTATAAAAATGATTAATTTTAATAACATTCACTATAAAAACAGTCATCTTAAAAATAGTTACTTTACAAATTTTCACTACAAAACAGCGACTATCAAACAGCCACTATAAACAGCCAATATAAAAACATCAACTAGGAAATAAGCGACTAAGTGATAGATTTACAGAAGACAGTTAAAAATATTCTTCTTCCTTTTCCTCTTATTTTTATTTTTCTTCTTCTTCGTCATGTTATTATTTTTCTCCGTCATCATCTTCTTCTTCTACTTATTTGGCGATCGTCCGGAACAGGACGTTTGAGACGTGATGTCGTAGTTTACAGTTATGCTGTACAATATGACTCCGTTCAACCTGTCACATCCGATTTCAACGCAAGTTTGCCTTCTCTAATTGATCCTTAATCTGTTAGCCAGTCTGCTTGGCTGTAGTTTTTCTCCACGGTTGTCAATTGGAGTTTGAATATGGTTTTAGTTAGTTATGGGCCACAAACCCTGACAGTTATGAGTCTCTGTCCTTCCATAGTCTTGAACCCAGCGATAACATTATCATTGACTTAAATAAGAAAGCTTGTATTGTTCTCTTCTCTGGGTTGGAAATGGAACAATAAAAACTCACATAATTAGTATTTCAGGAAAAAAACATTGTTACATCTTCACTGCTATGTTTTGTAGCGTTACGAATGTCATCTTCATACACACTGTAATGTACACCCAATGGAAGTTGAGTATTACACACCTTTGAACAATTTCTAAACTTACTATAATGTACAGACTCTCGGAAGTCTCATGTTAATTGTGAAACTTTTCATGTAACTTATTTTAGGCGCTGGCTTTTCCCTCAAAACACGTGGAAAGAATTCGGGGTGACTTAATAGAGGTGAATACAATAATCAACGAAAAGGATCAATTAGACTAAAACATGTTTTTTTCTTCAAAATACAGCAGCTTACACAAACAACATGGAACAGCTGCAAATTAAGTAACGAAAGATCCAGATACCATAAAATATTTTTAGTCAGAGAGCGATGAAGACTTGGAATGCATTTGCACAGGATATAGTGTAGGCAGATTCAGTAAATGCATTCAAAAATAGATTCGTTGAGCATAGTTATTTTTAGATCAAGTGAATGTTAAAAAACTGACTGTACACAGTCTATGCAGTCTTCTAAACCAGCATAAAGATGCAAAGTTAGTGGAAACAAAACATGCACAGAAAAAGAATAGTGAAAAATAATCAATAGGCTGGTATGAGAAGCTGTACCAATATTTGTGTACGGCAAATACTTGTAAGCACAATTGGAAACAGACTGCTTGCTTTTTACAAAAAATGCTTTTTCCATATTAGCATGAAAATTAACCGTGTAAATGCCAAATGTAAACAAATTCTGTCAAATGATTTCTGACTTATAGCATTTCAGATAACGGTACTAGTTTCGAAATGTACTATAGCATTTGGCTGCTTAAACATAACCAATTGTCACAATGTGACTTTTTTTTTTACCATAGATGCGTGTTATCCCTTGATTAAGTCACCATACATGCGTGTTTTCATTTGATTGATTTATCTTAAATACATATTAGCATTTTGCTACTTTAACATAATTACTTTTTAGAACGTGACGGATTTACCATAACAACCCCATAGTCGTTGAACGATTTACAATAAATACATTTTAGTGCGACTAAATGAACATAAATACAAGTACACTCGGGATTAATTTGCAATCAATTTGTGCGAGTCTGAGACTGATTTAGCATACAAAAAGCACATTTGACTGATTTACCATAATACATTTCGGTCTGTGATTGATTTAAAAGTTAGACATTATCGGTGACTGATTTATCATAAAATTCTTGTTGTATGGGTAACTAATTTATCATGATTATCCGGAAGTACATGAACGATTTATAATAAATACATCTTGTCCCAAAAATAGTTATTAGTGGTCAAATAATTTTTTAATGAATACCGTTTAGTCGTTGACTAAATTGTCATAAATACCATTGCTGTTGACTGATTAACCAGAAATGCCGGTTAGTCTTTCAGTAATTTACAATAAATACCAGGCATTTGTATACTGTTACACCACATATATCAATTATTGGTTACCAGATTGTCATACATACCAATAAATAGCTGACTGATTTGCCATAAGTACTTGTTAGTCGTTGAATGATATACCATAGATACCCAGCAGTTGTAAAAAACGTATATACCTAAAAAACCCTTTACTTGTTGTCTGACCATAAATACCCGTTAGTGGTTGACTGATTTAGCTATTGACAAAAATGTATGCCAGTCTCTTACTGGTTTACAATTTATTGTTGCTTGACAATAACGAGGGATGAAATGCACTCTTTCCGTTCATCTATTTAGAATGTATTCAGTCAATCAAAAGGTGCGACGATCACCAGGGAGCCCGTTGCGTGTTTGGAAAGACATTGGACAGTGTGGGCAGGGAATGTTTGCCTGGAAAGAAGACTTCAGATCACCAACTTTTCTAACCAGTATCTGTTGCTGAGCTGTCACTTTTATGTGGGTATCACGAAGAGTTGATCGCCAAGAGGTTCGGCTTTGTGTAGTAGTTTCTCAAGTGTCGGGTTGAAGGGATCACGGTTAACACATTCTAGTCGTCAACACATTTACTGTAGAAACGCAGTAGATTTATCGTAAACATCAATCTGCCGTCCACTGCTTTATCTTATACATTTATTAGCCGTCCACTGATTTATTTTAGACAACCATTAGCAGTGCATTAATTTATCTTAGACATCCATTAGCTGTACAATGATTTATCTTAGATATCTATTAGCCGTCCACTGATTTATCTTAGACATCCAATAGCCGTCCACTGATTTATCTTAGACATCTATTAGCCGGCCACTGATATATCTTAGGCATATATTAGCCACCCACTGATTTATCTCATACGTCTTGAGATAAGGCGTTTGCCACAGGTGCTGGAGGTCGCGGGGTAAAATCATCGTGAAGACCGGGATTTTTTCACGTGGATCATCCGGTAAATATTACCTATAATTTCTGAATAGAGAGATCAGACACATGTGTGCAGTGGCGCACACGTTAAAAATACCTTGGCAGTTGAAAATCGAAAAGAGTAGTCGAAACGGCCAAAAGCGCGGGTAAAATTTAAGTTTAAAATATACTTAAAGTACTCCAAGGATATTCACACCCACAGAGAATATGTCGCAAAAAAGAGGACTGTGTGGCTATAACTTCACGTCTTGGTTATGTGGTTAGCGGAGCGGCTTAGATGGCGCCTGACAGGCTGCGGATCTACCTTGTTCTAATTTACGCTACCATCTCCACCTGTCTCAAAAATAGGCGATCGTATATTCCAGGGGTTATTAGATGTTGGGATTGACCTGGCAAGTCATCATGTATTTTCACCAGCCAACAAAAATTATGAAACAAAGGAGGTTACACCTTCCCACGACGTCTAACGACACAAGTGGACTAAAGATAGATAGATCCAATATCCGTCCACTGAATTATCTTGTACATTCATTAGCTGTCCATTTATATCAGACATTCAGTAACTGTCCAAAAGTTTATCTCAAACCACCATTAGTCGTTGATTAACTTACCATAAATACCAATGAGTTAATGACTAACTTACTATAATACCAAAAAGTTAATGACTAACACCATACATACAGTGAGTTATTTACTGATTTACCATTAATATCTATGAGTCATTGCCTGTATAACCATACATATCCATTAGTAGTTGACCGATTTATCATAAATACCAGTTTTTCGCTGACCGACTTACCAAAAATACATGTTAGTAGTTGATTGATTTATCATAATATCTATTTTTCATTGACAGACTTACCATAAACATGTATTACGTTGATTGATTTACCAAGATTAATTTATTGTCTGTGACTGATGTATAATAAACACGTGTTAGTTTTATATTGATTTATCAAAATAACTGTTGATTTCTGATTGTAATACCATAAAAATTATTTAGTCATTGATCGATTTATCATGAAGACATATTTCCTGCTTACCGATTTACCATCAATACATTGTTGCTGCTTACTGTAATACCATAAATATCCATTAGTCGTTGACTGCTTTACCATAAATATCAATTAATCGTTGACTGATTTACCATAAATACCCATTAGTCATTTACTTATTTACACTAAATACCCATTAGTCGTTGACTGATTTACCAGTAATACCCATTAGTCGCTGACTGATTTACCAGTATTACCTATTAGTTGCTGACTGATTTACCACAAATACACATTAGTCGTTAGCTGATATAGCATAAATATCCATTAGTCGTTGATTCATTTACCCTAATACCCATTAGTCAATTACATATTAACCAAAAATACCCATTATTCGTTGACTGATTTATCATAAATACCAATTAGCAGTTGACTGATTTTCCCCAAATACCCATTTGTTGTTAGCTAATTAATAAGACGTATCCAGAGATTGTTTACACTGATTTATTATATAACCAGGCGAGATGTTGACTGAATGCACCTTGAATAACGTTTATTGCATCTCCATTGTCCACAAGTAGTCTCTAGCGTGTTATCCCTAGAGATAGCAACATCCGTGTGATCACTAGTCATCTAATGGACTCCCTAAATCTTCTTCTTCTTCTTCTTCGTACGCTGTCAGACGTCAACCTTTATTTTTTCGAAGAAAGCAGCTGTCATCCTGAGGATGTCGACACTGCCATAGAGCTTGTATAGTGTTGCCACTGGTGATGGCCACATGTGCTTTCTCTGGTCCTCGTACGTCGGGCAGTCTGTTGTGGCCTGTGCGGAGTTTGAAGACCACGACTTGCTCGCTTCTGTTCAACTGGTGGTAGGCATCATTTTTTGTGTAGCCAGTATGTTCTGTTTCCCCTTTGGCCATGTATTTGGCCCTAAGAAGGCTTTTTGACTCTTCGTAGGTCACACTAGAATATGGTTGTGGTAGTCTTGCACCTTCTTTTGCCAGTCTGTCTGCCTCCTCGTTGCCTTGGATGTTACAGTGGGATGGAACCCACTGTACCACTACTCTATTTGGTGCGGACTGTTGGCATAGTTGACAGGAACTCCCTAAATCAATGTTTCCCAACCTCTTTACGGTGAAAATATGAAAAGTGTTTCGCCGACCGCTCATACTGAATTAAAAAAAACAAACACTAATTATATAATATGTTGCTTATTCGTTTTTAAATATAATATTATGAAATGAAAATTGTATACTTATTTAAAATATCCAGAAACCGAGCAGTAAATGGTAATGCTTATAATAGATCGTCTTGAACTTTTGTGATATCAATTATCATCATCATCATCATGTAGCATGTCCTTTGCAGAAAGTAGCTGTCATGACAGCCGATCTGTATGACACTCAATCCTTGGCCAGCTCTCCCGTATCTGCCACTGTCAATCCCAGACCTTCTATGTTCTCGTGTCCATCTTATCCGTTCTCTGTCTAGGTCTCTTTTGCCAGGTACCATACCACTATCGTTCTTTCTAAACCATTCTAGTGTTTCATGTGGCCTAAGCATGTTCATTTCAATATTTCATACAATTAAAACTAGTAAAAAATATACTACTGCTCATTTGCCATAATTTGATATTTCCTTGGCGACAGCGTTGTTTCTGAGAGACGAACCTCTGCATTGACGTACATTCGTTTTCTCTGTTTGGTTTTGATCACTGGTAGAGCTGAACAATTCTTCTCATACCAAATCTGTAGTCGAATATACGACCAACAATTAAAAAGAAATTAGCTCACTGCAATGCGAACTTTGCAGTTAAGGAGTTGAGTCGCAATAACTTTTCGCGGACAGGCAGAACATTTCTGCGAACCGCCGTTTGTGAAACACTACTCTATACCACACCATACCTAATGACATGTACCTGTCTATGAACATCTCAACTAACGACATTTACCTGTCTATGAACATCTCAACTAACGACATCTACCTGTCTATGAACATCTCAACTAACGACATTTACCTGTCTATGAATATCTCAACTAACGACATTTACCTGTCTATGAACATCTCAACTAACGACATTTACCTGTCTATGAATATCTCAACTAACGACATTTACCTGTCTATGAACATCTCAACTAACGACATTTACCTGTTTATGAACATCTCAACCAACGACATTTACCTGTCTATGAACATCTCAACTAACGACATTTACCTGTCTATGAACATCTCAACTAACGACATTTACCTGTCTATGAATATCTCAACTAACGACATTTACCTGTCTATGAACATCTCAACTAATGACATAATTAAGTTTCTATAACACATGGCAGGTGACCAGTGTTGCTATTCGCCAACATGACATGTGACGGGACAGCAACTCCTGAACTTCGAGTTGTACCTGTAGTAAATAAAGACGTTGATGCTGGAGTTCAACATCTGGAAAATCTCGGCTAAGCTCACAGAGACCAGGTACATGTTGTGTAGGTGTTTGCCGATTGTCAATGCTGGTTCTATGATGCCTGCGATGTTGACTATTATCTTGGGCATGTTACAGACGATGTATACGACTGAAATTAGCGCTACCTGCTGGACCACCTGCAAGTCTTTCTTACTCAATTTATTTGTATCGTTTATGTTTTCAGTCAATTTGGTCTCCACAGTGGATACGGATATAGATGATTGTCTGAATTTATTTGACTCTCTGAGACTGTTGGCCATCACGATCACGCAGACCATGACAATAAACTGTGTGGTGATTGGTAGAAATGTGTCTCTGGCTCCCCATACCACATCCTTGACCAGCTCTCTGCTGGAGGAAGTCCACAACATTGGTCGGGTGGCATTCACGCGCGTGTCGAATTGATTTAACAGGCCCATGTTAACAAAGATGGGCAGGTAACTAAAGAAGGTGAATATGGCGAACATTGTCAGAATGAAAATACATCTAGACCTGGTGAACGAATTTTTGAAGTGTAACGGTTTGGCCACACACATACAACGGGCTACAGCCAGAAATGTTGTTGTTAGGACAGTCATGATGTACAGGACGATACCACAGTTGGCGAAGAAGATGTACATTGTGTACGGGTCTACCTGAAACCATACTGTGTACTTGACAGCCATTTCAATTGCGTAAAACAGCGACGAAGCGGCACGCAAGAACATGGCGAGAGTGAAGCAGAGATCAGACATTGACAACACTAGAAAAGATACAGTGACACCGTCTTGAAGCTTCATAGCAATGAATGTCCGGATGTTGATGACGTTACCAACGACCCCCAGCGAGGACACAACCATCCACGTGACGCTGAAGAATCCAGCCACGACCGTGTATTGGTAATTATTGATCACGCCTTGAACGTTCACGTGCACGTAAACGGTCGAGTTCAGCATACTGCGTAGACACTTCTAAGAAATCTGATTGCTTCCAAGAAACCGCGCTATACCTGGAAATAACAATGATATTAGTGTTAGAACTGTGACTGGTTCACTTGATATATCAATGGCATAATAACAACGTGACATATGTGAAACACAAAACACAAGACTTTAATCCAGACATAGCTTTCTAAAAACAACAAACCCCATACAGACAAACCCTGACAATCACTGTATCGAGAGGTGGCACGAATTGGTGCAGGCCCCAGAGATGGAACTTCGGGAGGAACCTGCTCCTGGATATCCTCTACCATACAAAGCATGCAAGTCGCTGAACAGACTTCGAACTGGTGTATCACGGTGCAAGAGGAATATGAAGCGATGGGGATACACAGATGATGACACATGTGATTGCGGCGCAAAACAGGACCCTGGCCACCTGATGACCTGCTCCAACATCAAAGAAACATGCAATAGGTGCGAAATACTTGAAACAAAGGACAAGGCAATCCATGCCGCTGAATAATGGGAGCAAGATTTATAACGTGGTGCTTTGACACGGAAAATCAAATATGTCAAACATATCTAACTACCAATAAAGCACCGATGATAAAAAGAGTTTAGGATAGGAGATATAATCTTGTTCATTCATGATGTTAGCCACTGTCATCTGTAAAACCTAGAACGTGGTTCACATCGTCTTTTGCAGTACGGCTGAGATTAAGTAACAGATCCAGTGTTGCTCGATAGGGTGGATTGAAAAATTTTTACAAAAAAATTAAGTAATTACAGAGCAGAGGCAGAGGCATCGAAAGCTGTAGTAGAAGCTATGACGACAAGCGAAGGAAATAAAATCCAAGACTTTTTTAAAAACAGATTGCCAGTGGTTACAGCGCTATAGAGCCATATAAATGCCGACCTAAATGTCAAAAGATCATTACTCTGTCAGCTGTACCATTAGCCCAAACCCAGAAGAGTCACAGTACAGTGGGTCTCTTCCAACTAGAACATTCAAGGCAACGAGGCAAAAAGAAGGTGGAAGGTTACCACAACCAGATTCAAATGTGATATACGAAGAGTCCAAAAGGTTTTTTGCGCTAGACACAGGGACAAATTGGAACCAGAGCATTCTGGCTACACAAGGAATATTGCGTATTACCAGTTGAGAGCAGGTGGCGATCTTCAGACTCCGCACAGGTCACAGCAGACTTGAGGTACCATCTTTTCATTAAACCGAAGATAAGTGCTAATAGCGAATGCAACTGTGGTACTGGGAACATGACTCTTGAACATCTTCTGCAAAATTGTCCGACATGCGAAGACCAGAGAAAGCACATGTGGCCATCCCCAGTGTCAAAATTAGACAAGGTCTATGGCAGTGTCATGGAGGCTCTACACCTATAATTGTCGCCCCTGACGTCCACCAATGAGATGGAGAGAGTGCCTTTGAGAAGACGTTGTTCCGGTGTGGTACTCAATGGCAAAGGGCAGAGATGGGTTTAGAGGACATATGGATACCTGGCATAGGGCCCAAAATATGCCTTAATGAACACGTAGATTATAGTATTACAGTATGTTATATGTTGTTGTGCTATGCTATTTTGAATTCAATTGCATTTTGCTAATTTATCGTGTAATGTATTATGTTGTGTTGCAATATGTTATATCATGTTGTATGATGCTCTTAGTGTTGTGTTATTCAGTACCATCATCACTGCACTCAGGGCGATTCCGTCTATAATAAAAGAGTTTGCTTCATTGCACTCCGCCACCTGTACGGCTAAGATACGAGGCGCGTTCAAATGAAACCGGACCTAACTGCAACAAGTGAACATACGTAAGATGCTCATGATGACGTCACTTCTGGTGAGAACAGCACTTGCCAACCGTAAGGTGGGGAAACATTTAATTATCCTCCGACTCATAGCTTCCGTCACCGGAACATACGTTCGCCACACTCTTGTCACCATACACTGTCTGCATTCTGCGATGAATGTCAATGGGTCGACATCCTTCAACTGTTAGAAACCGTATCACCGCTCGCTGATTACATCTGGACGGATTCCACATCACATCCGCCATGTTTTCAACGGTCTGCCGAGGAAACTATGTCAGTGAATAATGACACTCTGCAAATTTGACGGTTGGTATGTGCTGTTTGCACTAGAAGTGACATCATCATGCGCATCGTACTTGTGCTCAATTATTGCAGTTAGGTCCAGTTTCATTTGAACACGGCTCGTGTATTGAAGGTTTTTTTTGCGACATGGCTGTAAACACTAATAATCTGTTTTGAAATGCGTCCATCCATGGCGGACTTGACTGGCATGTGAATCATGATCGTTGCCATCTCCTGGTATTTGATTAATCCAATACAGGCACGCACAAAATATAAGAAGGAGAAAATGGCTATATTTGAACAGTTACCATCTTATAGAATACATCAGAACGTTATAGGTTGGATCTCTGCATGAATAACCAAAGTGTCCAAGCCAGTTCAGACAAAGCGAATACGTTACATGTTAGCAGTTACAAGTATCAAGAAGCCACGATTGTACCAATGTTGTGAATGTTATATACATAGGAGGTGATATAGCTTGTCAAATATAAAATAAGTGAACACGCAGTAAAATAGTTAGTCAAATATAAAATAGGTTACCATGCTGTCAATTAGCTTCTCAAATAGAAATTACCAAACAAGACGTAATATATCTTGTCAAATATACAGCCTGTCAAATATAAATAAATGAACAAATAGTGACACTGTTTGTAAAAAAAAATGCAAATGAACATGAAGTCCCATTGTTCGTCAAACATAAATATATAAAAAGAAAGAGAAAATGAATTTACAAATCGTTAGTAGTTCTGACCATAGCCATTTAGAGTAGGTCATGTTCTGACCACCTAAAATGGTTATTTTAAGCTGCGCATTTAGTCACGAATAATGAAGAGCAATTTTAAAATTCGACTGCAAAATGCAGGAGACCACGAAATATTTCGGGAAATGGGAAGATCAGAGATATGTGGAAATGTCGAAATGATGGGTGTACAAGCAACCACTACTACTAGCGGTCTTCAGTTTAATATAACAGAATAATGAGATCTAGTACAGTAACGCAAATGGCAGTGCCCATTTTGGTATTACACTGGGCTTTGCAACTCCAAATCCAAAAAGCTGAGATCTTATTACAGGTGGCAACGTCTGATTTGTAACTATCTTGACCTTTGTCTCCTTTCCTTATAACAGTTATACCTTGTTCAACCATGACATATACATTTACGTAACAAGCAAGAAGTTGCCTAATGTTATGACCGTAATGTCTCAGATCAATCAAAACATGATTTACTGATATATGTATGTTCAATTTGTGACAGCATAAAACAGTAGAGTTTTCTCTTATTCTGAATGTACAGTTAGTGTCAGCAACAGAAGATAAAGACGTTCTCTCTGATTCTGAATGTACAGTTAGTGTCAGCAACAGAAGATAAAGACGTTTTCTCTGATTCTGAATGTACAGTTAGTGCCAGCAACAGAAGATAAAGACGTTTTCTCTGATTCTGAATGTATATTTTGTGACAGCAACAGAAGATAGAGACGTTTTCTCTGATTCTGAATGTACATTTTGTGACAGCAACAGAAGATAAAGACGTTCTCTCTGATTCTGAATGTACAGTTAGTGTCAGCAACAGAAGATAAAGACGTTTTCTCTGATTCTGAATGTACAGTTAGTGCCAGCAACAGAAGATAAAGACGTTTTCTCTGATTCTGAATGTATATTTTGTGACAGCAACAGAAGATAGAGACGTTTTCTCTGATTCTGAATGTACATTTTGTGACAGCAACAGAAGATAGAGACGTTTTCTCTGATTCTGAATGTACAGTTTGTGACAGCAACAGAAGATAGAGACGTTTTCTCTGATTCTGATTGTGCAACCAACTTATCTTTGCGTACCGGTGCGTTAAATAACGCCATACGTACCTATTACTTGTACAGACAGAACTATCAGCACGAACGTCAGAAATATGCCGGGCTCAATCCTGCCGACTTCAGTAAACATCAGAGTTTTATCTGGAATCAGTACAGTTAAGTTTGTGAATTATTCAAACTGGAGATAAAGGTAAGCACGAGGTTTCCATCGATAAAATTGTTAACCACCACGTGTCAGCAATTAGCAGGCGAACCAATATTATGTAGAAAAGAAGTTATAACCATTCGTTCAGTGAGAAAAACTGATAAAAAATAGCAATCATGTAATCAGAACCTAATTATGAAATAATTCTGACATTTTCCAATGAAAAACAAACAAATGTGATCGACATTAAACCCTTCCTCATTTTAAATTTCACAGTTATTTCTCGCCAACGTCTTGGGCACTTAATGTTGAATCACAAATGTTAAATAATCGTGTTATTGATCTGGCATTACAGTGTCTTGACAAATGTGGACATGCGTTACAATTCAACATGAATAATTTCTTCAACATCGATACCATTAAATTTTGTAGCAAAATTGTTCTAGAAGTAATGATTACATCTAGAACAATTGTGCTACAACTTTCAATTGTTGCTTCGGTTCGATTTTCTCACCTTTTTTAACTTGTGCGTGAATGCTTTCAGGTCTTTCCTTAAGCATCATTAGACGGTAACATAGTTGACATATTATTTTATTAACGACCAAAACCAGTCCAGCCTTCAGTGGTCAGTTGTTATAACAATTTAATCAGCATAATTCTTCTAGCATACAAGACATACATAACACTCAATAAAGCTTAAAAGAGGACAAACAATATGACAATGATAGTTTCAAAAAGAGTTATCCCTGACATATGGATGCAGATCATGCAAATCATTTGTACAAGCATGGACGACACGGGAGATACCATACATTTGATTTGACAGAACAATTCCTAGATCATAATGTCATAAATTATTGATGCAACATTAAATAGGGCATGCTAGAATGTTACAGTTAAACCTACTCCAACTGCCCTGTAATCGAAGCTTGAGGAACGAAGAATTGTCACATCAGACATTGAAGGAGAGGAGTATACAAAGAACCCAAGACACCCTATGTTTATGCACCAGGGGCAGAGCATGCATCTGAAATGTAGACGAAGTTTCTTATAATCAGCATTCCCTACACAAAAGTCCTAGAAAACGCCGCTTAGAAAAATTGGAATGAACTGACGTAGTTCTACTGAATCGAAATACCATAGGAACCTGACTCTAGGCCTGGACACCACTTGTTAAGCAACATGGAAGTTACTTAATAGACTCCGAACTTGTGTATCATGATGCAGGAAGAACTTAAAGAGATGAAGATACAGGTGTGTGGCCACGTGCAATACACGACCCTGATAACCTAATGATCTGAATTAGCCTTCTGGAAACATGCAATAGGGAGAGCATGTTGAGAGGGAATGACAATATAATCCACTTGGCTGAACATTGGAAGCTAGGTAGGACATCTTGAGAGGGAATGACAATATAATCCACTTGGCTGAACATTGGAAGCTAGGTAGGACAGGTTGAGAGGGAATAACAATATAATCCCCGTGGCTGAATATTGGAAGCTAGGTAGGACATCTTGAGAGGGAATGACAATATAATCCACTTGGCTGAACATTGGAAGCTAGGTAGGACAGGTTGAGAGGGAATGACAATATAATCCATTTGGCTGAACATTAGAAGCTAGATAGAACAGGTTGAGAGGGAATGACAATATAATCCCCGTGGCTGAATATTGGAAGCTAGGTAGGACATCTTGAGAGGGAATGACAATATAATCCACTTGGCTGAACATTGGAAGCTAGGTAGGACAGGTTGAGAGGGAATGACAATATAATCCACTTGGCTGAACATTGGAGGCTAGGTAGGACATCTTGAGAGGGAATGACAATATAATCCCCGTGGCTGAATATTGGAAACAAGATGCCTGACGTGATGTCTAAGACAGAAAACAGGGGAAGTAGGTAAGTAAATTCAAGAACATCCAAGAAGAATAATGAGCATGTCAAGAGGAAAGCCAGTGGGCCAAAAACACTTATCAGATACTGCAGAATAAATTTGCTGCCATTTCATGGTAAGCACCATCTGCGTACAACTGAACTAAGGGTGCCATGGTGTAGAAAGAGCAACATGTGGTCTGCTCTGTACAATGAAGATGACGGGTGAGATAAAGATGCGTGGTGTCGCCACTTTTCTTCAACATATATATATATATATATACAGCATTACGTTGGAGATCAAAATGAATAATCTATCATAAATTATGTGGAAGGAATGGGCAGAGGTTGATCAGTTAAATCAACTTCTTTTTGCAGACGATAAATGACTACAATATGAGCAACATTTGGTTTCTCTAAACTTGGCGTGCAAAAGATACAGAATAAAATTTACAGATCCAAAATAGAAACTCTGCACATAAGCAGATCGTCTGAAAATATTAACATTATTGTTAGCGAATCAAGATTAAGGAATTCAAGTACTTGGGAGTTTTCAAAAAGGATGGAGCTTTGGACAGAGAAATTGTGATCATGAACCAAAACGCAAAAGCAATTGCTTACCAGCTGTCACCATTTTTGAAGTACCTTAAACTTAAACATGTCCACACAAAGACAGCTGATCAATTGTACAGTCATGTTACAGTACATCAAACGTAGACTAATAAAATCTGTAGAGAAAGATCACGACATGTGAGATGAGATGTCTCAGGAAAACAATCAACGTAACTAGGAGAGACAGAACGCGCAATTGAGATGTGAGAAAAATAGTTGAGGCAAGACCCTGCACCGAACATATTAACGGGGAGAGAATCAAGTGGTTCGGCCACCTAATGGGAATGCAATCTGACCAACTACCCCTGTGGGGCTATAAAACATGTGATCGAGTTTTCCCAACCGAGAACTAGGATAGGAAATGTTGCGGATATTCAAAATCGTCATGGGATGACGACCACTCCAGCGGCGAGTCTGGCCGTGGACAGAAATTACGGCTTCTCACGACACTTCAATGCACAACAGGATAAGACAAGACAAGACCTTCTAGCAAAAGACAAAATTGTTGTTGAAAATGTGCTGGATAGATCAATATCATCTTATGACAAAAACTCAACAGTAAAACTGGCAAATAAGGTTTTGGTAAAAGCTGTATTTCCTCTAAAAGTTCGAATAATTTGTGTATAAATAGGGATACCAGGGTGACACTTAACAAAATGAGGTTGTTCTTTGTACATACTCAAAAAGACGTACTAATTGTCGAAGGTGCAGCCGTAATTCTATAACAAAGAAGCTCAAAAGGAACTTTTAGAACGGGGGGTTGTTGTTGTTTAATGCCCACAATGAGTGTTTAATATTTTGTGAGCCAGAAAAAGGGCGTTAACTGTCGAGTTGTAGTAGCCTTCCTCACATCCCGAGCACGCTGATGAAGGTGGACTGCGTGACACTCACTACTATGGGGATCACGCCGATCCACATCTAGTAGCCAGACTGCCTTGAAAACAGCCTGTTTTCAGGGAATGCTATATGGAAGAAAGATAGTGGTCTTGGTCAGTATATTGTGCCTGATTCTGACACGACGTCCTGGTCAGTATGTTTTGCCTGTATGATGGTAGTTACTCTCACAACTGCTAAAAGGATTACAATGCTAAACAGTGTCCGTTGTTGTGCACCAACAAATGTTCTTGTTTTTGTTGTTGTTGGAAGCTACTCATAATGGGTTAACTCTTAAGTTTCTTTCTTTCTTTCAGGTTGTAGTCGATTTTTGTACATTCTGAGGAAGTGGATTAATGTCCTCCTGGATGGAGTGCAATTCGAGGCTCATCCTTTAAGCTTATTATTTGTGGATTATAATGATGATGTCCACCTCGTTGGTCTGACTGCTGTGGCACGTCGCCTGTTTTCAGGAGCTCGTACTGGGACGTACAGTGGGGTCTTGATTTGTATTTGTTATCCCACCTTGATTACTCATCGCTCTCACTTAAACAATACCAGATGCATCTGCGGCAGATTCATTTTTTTATCAGACTTTAAAATAACATGGGGTAAAGGAGAACAAAAAACATAACGATGTTTACAGGAGACCTAGGAAAGAGGAGACTAACTTCTGGTCAGACAAAACACGCTGATCAAACATGTTAGTAAGTGTAGGCAGAAGATACTGATCATCCATGTTAGTAAGTATCAGGCAGAACATACTGATCAGACATGTTAGTAAGTGTAGGCAGAACATACTGATCAGACATGTTAGTAAGTGTAGGCAGAACATACTGATCAGACATGTTAGTAAGTGTAGGCAGAACATACTGATCAGACATGTTAGTAAGTGTAGGCAGAATATACTGATCAGCCATGTTAGTAAGTGTAGGCAGAACATACTGATCAGACATGTCAGTAAGTGTAGGCAGAACATACTGATCAGACATGTTAGTAAGTGTAGGCAGAACATACTGATCAGACATGTTAGTAAGTGTAGGCAGAACATACTGATCAGACATGTTAGTAAGTGTAGGCAGAACATACTGATCAGACATGTTAGTAAGTGTAGGCAGAACATACTGATCAGACATGTTAGTAAGTGTAGGCAGAACATACTGATCAGACATGTTAGTAAGTGTAGGCAGAACATACTGATCAGACATGTTAGTAAGTGTAGGCAGAACATACTGATCAGACATGTTAGTAAGTGTAGGCAGAACATACTGATCAGACATGTTAGTAAGTGTAGGCAGAACATACTGATCAGACATGTTAGTAAGTGTAGGCAGAACATACTGATCAGACATGTTAGTAAGTGTAGGCAGAACATACTGATCAGACATGTTAGTAAGTGTAGGCAGAACATACTGATCAGACATGTTAGTAAGTGTCAGGCAGAACATACTGATCATACATTTTAGTCAGCCTTAGACAAAAAATACTGGCCAAGCCCACCGCATCGACTTCCTAGTAGGTCTTCCTGGAAACAGACTGTTTTTCTTCCCAGTCTGGCTAACCCGGCGAGGGATCGACGTGATCCCCGTACACAGATGAAGTCAAGCATAGCCCTACCGCCTTGGTGACCCCGGGTAACTTTCATCATTACGCTTGGAATGTTAGCAACGCTGCTACAATGCGCCACTTCACGCCTATTTCGGAGCTGAAAAAAGAGAAAAATGACTTAATGCGGGTATTCACAACAACAACATATGAGACCTTTCGGCTAAATGGTCATATCGGTCTTGAAAACATCAAAGAACAACATGAAAATGAAAATCGAAAGTTACTACTGATAGCGACAACAAAGATGACACGTATAAGGTTGTAACAGTTCCCGCCGGAGCAAGGGGAGTTTAGGATGCCTGGACATGTTAAAGCTTAAAGCTACCTGAATGCATGTCAAGGTCACTCACCGTCTCAGCAAAGGAGAACAGAGTTGGGTTAAGGAATGTGGACAGATAGAAACTGACCACTGGCCTTCCGATTTTGGTAGCGGGAGATTGATTGACAGACGACATTGGCAGCGGGGCTTGCTGCGAGAGAAATGGAGTGACAGGTGTGCAAAAGTGTTTCGGTCCAATTGGATTGAAGATGACCATCACCTGAGATTGATTGGTCAAGCTCTGGCCTTGCTTGAGGATATATAACTCGAGACAAAGTTTAGCTCGAGAGGCTGGATAGAGGGATGGAGGGAGGCTGGATAGAGAGAGGCTGTATGGAGGAGAGTGAGAGAGAGACTGAATGTGGATAGTATTTTTAACTCACCGACTTAGATAGAGGAGCGATTGATAGACGGTTGGACGAATGTTTAGTGATAGAACAGGATCGCTCAAATAGGTGAATGAGTTTTGCATTAATAGATAATCTGAACGTGTGTTTGTAAGCAAGGACACAATGTGAACGAGTTATGTCGAGATCGCCCGCCTGAGGGGATTTCAGTAAGGAAGAGTATTTGATAAGGTGTGTTGAAGACGCAGTTAAGGCGATCTGTGTGTGATGTAATTGCAAGGCAATAGAACTGGGTTTTTAGATAGTTGGGAATTCCATCAATAGCTAATGCTTACAATTCCCGTTTTAGTAGAATGTTTAGTTAAGATATGTATTATATTGTGTTTGTAATTTCTCTACTCATTCTATGATATGAGTATGATATAATAAATATGTCACCTGCTGTTTGATATGTCATTTACTGAGTATGGTCATGATGATGTGGATGAGTGTGAGAATGTTCTAAGTTAGATAACGGCCAAGGGCAAACAAACAGTGGGTCTGCTACAAGGTGTAAAGTAAAGTAAAGTAAAGTAAAGTATCCCATAGCATTACTGCCGTAGGGGTGTGAGGATTTAGCGATCTCACATTTCAAAGGCTTGGCTACATGAGGGCGATAACCATCTCCTCTCCCTCGCCGCTTTTACTTCCCGTACTGAACCGGTACCCATTTCAGGGAGGGTCGACCCGGGAGCCATTGCGGTCTGAAAAAAACATTACCGCCTCAACTGGAGAATCAACCCAGGACCACTCAGATGCGAAGCCAGCGCGCTAACCACTGCGCTACGCGGCTCCACATAAGGTATATAACAACATATAATCAGAAATGACGGTGCAGTATGGGATTCATCGGGAGCAGAAACAACCAGCACACATTTAATGTTGTGATATCAAGTATGAATAATATCTTACAGAAGCTAGACGAAATGGAAGATACAGAAGATCAGTGCAGCAGTTACAACAATATAAGTAACGAGACTTGTGGAGACGTCCTAAGGAAAGGAGAATGAAAACACAAAGCACAGACACTAAATTTTAGGAAAGATTTAGAAAAGACATAAGAGGAAAACAGATTTGAACAAAACCAAAACCATAAATGGTAGAGTTAAGACACAAGAAATACACATGTACAGAGAGGTAAATAAAAAGTTAAATTTTTTTAATTTCAATGTATGAGTTCATAAGAGATGCAGAGGAAGCTGCCGCGAAAGAAAATATGAAGGCCCTATACAACAACACAAACAATTAACAACACACAATAAGCAAGTAAATTACATTATTAAAGAAAAGGAAGCAAATTTGATTAAAATAGCAAATGAGCAGATTGAGAAATAAGCAGATCATGCTCAGAGCTTTTAAATAGACCAGCTCTGTCAAATTTTCCAGACATTCAGTTTAACAGACACGAAACTGCAAGTCAATTTACGTTTAACTTAACAAAGAATAAATTATGAAAGAAATACTGCTTAGATAAATACGCGATGTAGCGCAGAACACTCACTTTCACTACGAGATCACATTCGCAACACATCCATCATGAGTCAAACCTTCCTTAGAGACGTCGTAGATACGGCGTTGCTAAGAAAGTACAGGTGGACAGGCCAAATATCCAACCTTATTCCGTTAACAGGTAACCCGCCAAGTGGCAGGGTGTCACATCCAATAGGTTGGAAATGTAGGATGACAGGACAAAATGTATATGTTCATAACAAATGGCACACGTGTCTGTAATTACCAAATAATGTTCCAGATATTTACAAAAGGTTGTCACAAACTGACAGTCCCACTATGATTAATCCGACTTGCCTAAACCTGCATGAGACAGCGGAGGTAATCCTGCAACATTCTGATCACGTGTGCGAAAGTAAGATATAAATCACAAACAGCTCATCAATGATAAGGACAACTGATCGTTGCTGCTAATCCATTTGTGCCACATTGACTGTCAAATGTCAAACGATATGATGGTAATACATTTGTGCCACATTGACAGTCAAATGTGAAACGATATGATGGTAATACATTTGTGCCACATTGACTGTCAAATGTCAAACGATATGATGGTAATACATTTGTGCCACATTGACTGTCAAATGTCAAACGATATGATGATAATACATTTGTGCCACATTGACTATCAAATGTCAAACGATATGATGGTAATCCATTTGTGCCACATTGAATGTCAAATGTCAAACGATATGATGGTAATCCATTTGTGTCACATTGACTGTCAAATGTCAAACGATATGAAGATGACAGGTATCGCAGACAAGGAAATTATCGTTCCAGTAGACAACTGCAGATCCACACCATCGCTATGCTCATATTAAATGTCACACTAAAATAATGACAAATGCATTAATCCGGCTTGCTTCTATATGACGAAATATGCAGGAACTGGTAATACCACTCATCTAGCCACCCTACACACCAGCATTGTGTGTCCAGAGTCTCTATTTACAGATTGAATAATATTCAGTTTATAATTGCAGAATTTTTTTTAAAAAATGGCTTTTAACCGTCTTTTGCGGAATACACAAAAAGCGACTTCAATCTTGGTCGCGATATGACGTCACATAGTTGGAATAAACACATACTATGGAAAACCAGCTATTGAATTACTAGGCAACAGAAAAAAGGCAGACCAAAACATACAAAGAGAATAGAGGTCGAGACAAATGATCACAAATACGTAAGACTCAAACTTAGTTGTGTAAATTACATAACAATATGGCACATTTCATTGTGAGTATACCCCCATTTTACCAAAACGACATTAAGCATATACAAGGTAATGAACACCTACATAAACAAGAAACCAAATTTATAGATTCAGTGCAACCTCAAGAACCATCGCTCAAATATCGAATCACAAGAAGGTGCAACTATTTTATTATATATTATACAATCATATTCAATAATTTACATACACAAAAAATATCGTCTAAAACTAGAGAAGTAACATACAGACCTTTATTTAAAATAACACCACTTCAATGCAAATTATTATATGGAACGCGTAAGTGTAAACTATGCAGACAAAATATTCAAGTGACAGAAGAGCATATATTTTACCAGTGTATAACCATATCACAAACTTTTGCAACACTTAGACAGACAATAAACAAATACACACAAATGAAAATAGATATGTATAGAGCAATTATGCTAAACACTTTCCGTAAAAAAGACAGAAACATCCAAATCAGATTATTTACACTTTTAGCAGAATTTAAATATTTAAATTGGATGTGCAGGAACAAAGCATTTTATGAACATAGAATATACACCACACAACTCTTCAGTTACATATACACACATAAATCCAAATATAAGACATACATATTTGAAAATGTAATTGGATACTGTACATTTAACATTTGTGTTTTATTTTTTCCCCTTTTTTAAAACTTTAAAAAATAAACTTAACAGCAAATTCAACTGGTGTCATTAAAAAATAAAATTCAGACATTTCATTAGTTAAAGATTTGCGAATTACATTTCTTTTGTTTTTCATTTTACTCCACTTTACCCCTTCGTCTTCCTTTAATCTACCTCAATCCGTATTTCCCATTCTCAATTCCTTTCTTTTTCCTCTTCTGTCTTATTAACTCTGCAGAGTCTTCTAAACCAGTATAAAGAAGTTAAGCTTAATTTCAGTTATGCTTCATGTTCATATTTCATTATCATATTAAACTGAAATGTGAAAATTGCATCAAATGCAATAAAAATATATTCAAATTTGTATTTTACAGACTACAAATACCAGTTTTTAAGAGGCATAAAAGAAACATAGAAGACGTCGACAGAGCTGAAAAAAGCACAGGACAGGCTCACTCGACGTGTATTTGTTGTGCTCCAAGGAGAGATGAGATGAAATTGTTCACTGGAAAAGGAATGTCACATTACGTTTTATTTCAAATATGAAGACGCACGAGTAAATTGGGGGTTGCGTTAGAGCAGAAATTGGGTACCAGGAACATTTTGGAAGTAAAGGCATGATGCTGACCACATCTTCCACTATGTGCCGTTGGCTACAAAATAAGATGGGCCTAACACTATATTCCTATCCGCCGTATAGTGTAACAGGATCTTTAATTGTTTTTACTTTTGTGAGTAAATTAATGTCACATTATATTGGAACTGATGTCAAATATGAAAATGTAAAAGAAATTGGCAGTTCATCAAAGATAAGTGCACAGTTCATCAAAGAAAAGTGCACAGTTCATCAAAGATAAGTGCACAGTTCATCAAAGATAAGTGCACAGTTCATCAAAGATAAGTGCACAGTTCATCAAAGATAAGTGCACAGTTCATCAAAGATAAGTACACAGTTCATCAAAGATAAGTGCACAGTTCATCAAAGATAAGTGCACAGTTCATCAAAGATAAGTGCACAGTTCATCAAAGATAAGTGCACAGTTCATCAAAGATAAGTGCAAAGTTCATCAAAGATAAGTGCACAGTTCATCAAAGATAAGTGCACAGTTCATCAAAGATAAGTGCACAGTTCATCAAAGATAAGTGCACAGTTTATCAAAGATAAGTGCACAGTTCATCAAAGATAAGTGCACAGTTTATCAAAGATAAGTGCACAGTTTATCGAAGGTAAGTGCACAGTTTATCGAAGGTAAGTGTACAGTTCATTAAAGATAAGTGCACAGTTCATCAAAGATAAGTGCACAGTTTATCATACGTAAGTGCACAGTTTATCATACGTAAGTGCACAGTTTATCATACGTAAGTGCACAGTTTATCGAAGGTAAGTGTACAGTTCATCAAAGATAAGTGCACAGTTCATCATACGTAAGTGCACAGTTTATCGAAGGTAAGTGTACAGTTCATCAAAGATAAGTGCACAGTTTATCATACGTAAGTGCACAGTTTATCATACGTAAGTGCACAGTTTATCGAAGGTAAGTGTACAATTTCTCATACCAGATTTGTAAAAATACAACTATAAAACCACTTCATCTCCGGCCACCGGTTTGTACTATATATCTATCTATGGTATGATCCTGGTTGTGTCACGTGTATAAGTGACATCTAGACATCTTTTGTGGGGTCGATCTCTAACTCCGGTATCGATGTGTTTAAAAGTGTTAGAGCCATCGGTGGGACACTGCTGTGTTGCTGTAACGATATGTGGCCAAATCACTGAATGTGTTGTTTTCTAATGAAGTTCGGCACTGGCTTAGTGCCCATCTGTTTCCTGATCGTATCGTTTCTAACTCTGTCCCATTTTGTCACATTTGGAATTCGCCTGAGGCATTTCATTTCTGTTATTTCTATTTTTCTCTTCTCTCTTGCTGTAAGTGTACACGTTTGACACTGGTAGCATGTTATAGGCATGAAAATTGTGTTGAACAGTGTTCTTTATGTTCCAAACTGTATGTGCTTGTTCTTGAGTATTGTTGACATCTGTTCAATAATTTAGTTTGCTTTGGTGCATCTGTGATCGATTTCTTTTTGCATTATTCCATTAAACGATGCTATGCTTCCTAAATATATGTACTATGGAATCACATTTATCCTTTTTCTAAAAATGTACACCTTCATTGTAAATAAATACTTTCTTCTTTGATAAAGAGCAATTTGTTTTCATGTTGTATTTTTGATAACATTGCTGCATCAATATAGTGCTGATGGTGTACACTAACCTTGAATTTCAGGTCCAGAAGCCACTTTTTCTTTGTGACATACGTCAATCAACACCATCCGAACTGAGAGTCTGTTTTCAAAATGATTGAAAATCAGAATAGTTGTTTCGTATGTTGTCTCTGGTAGTTATGACAATTGAGACAGTGGTTTGATGTGTTCTTTCTAGAACTAATGATAATTGGAATAGTGGTTTGATGTGTTCTCTCTAGAACTTATGACAGTTGGATTAGTGGTTTGATGTGTTCTCTCTAGTACTTGTAATATTGGTTTGATGTGTTCACTCTAGTACTTATGACAATTGGAACAGTGGAATAGTCGTTTGATGTGTTCTCTCTAGAACTTATGATTGGAATTTTGGTTTGATGAGCTCTCTCTGGTATTTATGATTGAAATAGTGGCTTTATGTGTTCTCTCACTCTAGTACTTATGGCATTTGGAACAGTGGAAAAGTCATTTGATGTGTTCTCTCTAGAACTTATGATTAGAATATTGGTTTGATGTGTTCCCTCTAGTACTTATGACATTTGGAATAGTGATTTAATGTGTTCTGTCATGTACTTATGACATTTGGAATAGTGATTTAATGTGTTCTGTCATGTACGTATGACATTTGGAATAGTGATTTAATGTGTTCTGTCATGTACTTATGACATTTGCAACAGTGGAACAGTCGATTCATTTGTTCTCATTAGCACTTATGACGACTGAAATAGTAGTCCAATGTGTTCTCTTTAGTACTCATGACAATTGCAATAGTGGTTTAGTGTGTTCTCTCTAGTACTTATGATAATTTGATATGTGGTTTGGTGTGTTCTCTCTAATACTTATGACAACTGGAATAGTGGTTTGATGTGGTCTCTTTAGTACTTTTGATTGTACTAGTGGTTTGATGTATCTTCTTTACTACTCATGGCAATTGAAAAGGGTGGTCGGTTTGTTCTGTTGCATATTTATGACAATTTGAATAAGAACGTTCTTTCTTCTTTCTAACACTTATGACAACCAAACTAGAAGTTTAATGTGTTACTCCAAATACCTAGGTGTTAGTGTTTGTATTTGCTATTATTTGTCAACCAAAATATAAAACTCATAGGAGCCACGTAACGTATTCACCACACGTGGCATACATAACCTCCTAAATACAAATTACACAAACGATTTCGGGTTTAGGTTCTAATAACTACCCGTAATCGTTTAAGCCGTAAGGCACGGTTAGTTCAAATTACGGGTATAAGTGTTAATTAGTGTGCACAGCGTGTCCATGGTGATTGATTATTTAATTGTCTAGAGTTCCGTTGACAAAGGGCAATAACTCAATATAACACACAGATTATTTAAAATTGCATAATCCGTTAAAATTAATTTTACAAATTGTGTGTCTGGCCTGTGATATTTGATATTAATGGTACTACAAGACAGCACTAAATCGTACCAAATTGTGTGTCTGGCCTCAAATTGTGTGTCTGGCCTCAAATTGTGTGTCTGGCCTGTGATATTTTACACTAATGATACTACAAGACAGCAGTAAAACGTACCAAATTGTGTGTCTGGCCTCAAATTGTGTGTCTGGCCTCAAATTGTGTGTCTGGCCTGTGATATTTTACACTAATGATACTACAAGACAGCACTAAATCGTACCAAATTGTGTGTCTGGCCTCAAATTGTGTGTCTGGCCTCAAATTGTGTGTCTGGCCTGTGATATTTTACACTAATGATACTACAAGACAGCAGTAAAACGTACCAAATTGTGTGTCTGGCCTCAAATTGTGTGTCTGGCCTCAAATTGTGTGTCTGGCCTGTGATATTTTACACTAATGATACTACAAGACAGCAGTAAAACGTACCAAATTGTGTGTCTGGCCTCAAATTGTGTGTCTGGCCTCAAATTGTGTGTCTGGCCTGTGATATTTTACACTAATGATACTACAAGACAGCAGTAAAACGTACCAAATTGTGTGTCTGGCCTCAAATTGTGTGTCTGGCCTCAAATTGTGTGTCTGGCCTGTGATATTTTACACTAATGATACTACAAGACAGCAGTAAAACGTACCAAATTGTGTGTCTGGCCTCAAATTGTGTGTCTGGCCTCAAATTGTGTGTCTGGCCTGTGATATTTTACACTAATGATACTACAAGACAGCAGTAAAACGTACCAAATTGTGTGTCTGGCCTCAAATTGTGTGTCTGGCCTGTGATATTTTACACTAATGATACTACAAGACAGCAGTAAAACGTACCAAATTGTGTGTCTGGCCTCAAATTGTGTGTCTGGCCTGTGATATTTTACACTAATGATACTACAAGACAGCAGTAAAACGTACCAAATTGTGTGTCTGGCCTCAAATTGTGTGTCTGGCCTGTGATATTTTACACTAATGATACTACAAGACAGCAGTAAAACGTACCAAATTGTGTGTCTGGCCTCAAATTGTGTGTCTGGCCTGTGATATTTTACACTAATGATACTACAAGACAGCAGTAAAACGTACCAAATTGTGTGTCTGGCCTCAAATTGTGTGTCTGGCCTGTGATATTTTACACTAATGATACTACAAGACAGCAGTAAAACGTACCAAATTGTGTGTCTGGCCTCAAATTGTGTGTCTGGCCTGTGATATTTTACACTAATGATACTACAAGACAGCAGTAAAACGTACCAAATTGTGTGTCTGGCCTCAAATTGTGTGTCTGGCCTGTGATATTTTACACTAATGATACTACAAGACAGCAGTAAAACGTACCAAATTGTGTGTCTGGCCTCAAATTGTGTGTCTGGCCTGTGATATTTTACACTAATGATACTACAAGACAGCAGTAAAACGTACCAAATTGTGTGTCTGGCCTCAAATTGTGTGTCTGGCCTGTGATATTTTACACTAATGATACTACAAGACAGCAGTAAAACGTACCAAATTGTGTGTCTGGCCTCAAATTGTGTGTCTGGCCTGTGATATTTTACACTAATGATACTACAAGACAGCAGTAAAACGTACCAAATTGTGTGTCTGGCCTCAAATTGTGTGTCTGGCCTGTGATATTTTACACTAATGATACTACAAGACAGCAGTAAAACGTACCAAATTGTGTGTCTGGCCTCAAATTGTGTGTCTGGCCTGTGATATTTTACACTAATGATACTACAAGACAGCAGTAAAACGTACCAAATTGTGTGTCTGGCCTCAAATTGTGTGTCTGGCCTGTGATATTTTACACTAATGATACTACAAGACAGCAGTAAAACGTACCAAATTGTACAATAAAAAGACAATTAGTTGTGACAATGAAAATGACACAATATTTATTGTTTTCAAAAGTTATTATTTGGAATGTTCAAAAGCAGTTCAAACGAGAATTTGTATTAATATATGCATATGTATAGTAGACACAAGCACGATTGGAAAAGATGACAAGAGATACTGGGAAGTCAAGGACGCCGAAATATGAGTACTTCAAGTTAAACATAGTCTATATCATGTCATATCCGATTGTGACCTTTTTACTGATCTATCCTCATATTTTTTAATTAAACTAATAATATAAAATAAAACGATTTGAGCCTTGCTTGATTAGTTGATGTGGAATTAAAGTAGGAGCTTCTTGAAAAGAAAATTAAGCTACATGAACTGAAGCAAAAAAGAAATATGTTCACGATCTGACATTAGGAGTAAGATTGCAAGTATCTCAATGCCATTCTAAATTATTTACGAATCACATATTGAAATATTATGACATTTCGTTTGTTATAAATTTCAACAAACCAGTTGCCGTTGTTTGTTCGCTGGGATCTAGTTCTTGCCTAACACACTGGCTGCGTATTAATATACACAAATTTAAATGTATGTGGATGTTTAGTTTAGTTTAGTCGTAGAATCAACGTCACTGCACACGGTTTAACCCATAACTGCTCTATTCTTCTCCATATTTTTGGAGAATCTCAGCGCAGTGCACGAACATCGTAGCAACAGCGAGGATATCGTAATAAATTGGGTAGATTTTTGTAACAATATTTGGAATTTTGATTGTTTAACTTGAAAAACTCATATTTCGTGTTAAACAATCAAAATTGTTGTTTATGTCCCAATATGTTTTTTGAATAATGGCATATTTTTTTCATTTTTTTTTTCGTTCGCCTTATTTCTCTATTCCCCAAGGCGGGTGTGCGTTACACTGTGATTTTTATTTTGCGTCTGTCGGCCCAGTGCATCCGACTTCAGCATGCATTTTATGTAAGGGTCTGCTTCCTCCTGCATTTTCTAAGGGTTGCTTCCCCGGGGTAACGGCCGGTGCTGTGATGGGGATCGAACCCAGCACCTTCTGATTGTGAGCCGTGCCACTTAACCACTAGGCTACGCCGTCCCCTGAATAATGGCATATAATCCTGTTTAACTTTTGGTATGACAATATAATATGGAAATCTAAATGGCAATTTTCCTCACACATCTAGAATTAAAGGATGCAATAAATAAAGGAACACGACATATATTTTTACAATTAATTTCAGATTCAATGTAATTCGACAAAATTGTTTACTGTTAAAACAAATATGTCCATTATAAAATGAAATATAAATTGTGAATTCATTTTATACACATTTTTGTATTATTGTTGCATTTTACACATACCGTATTTCAATTATGAATATCACGTGATAACAGCCCACATTGAGCCCACAGATGCCCTGTTTTATATTTAAATTGCCCTTCACACTAACCCTGGCCTAAAGAAAGTTTCAGAGTTATTAGTCACATAAAAATAACACCTTCTATACAAGAGTGTGTAAAAGGTAAGACCGTATGTTATATTTTTAAGAATGTCACTTGACACTCAACATACAACATAGAAGTTATATTGTTTGGAACAGGGAACTATTGTACGTTTACAGTTTAATATAATGGATTTATATTTCCCCTGATCTGTATAAGATACTGTAGAATCCCTTTTACATTTATATTAGTAGTCAGTCATGTGGGAAGTTGACTTTGTTGACACTATATACATACACAGAAACAACAGACACACAAGCACGCACACACACACACACACACACACATACACACGCACACACATACATGTATATTGTTTTATAGGCCATATCAAATTGAACCAGTGCAATAAAATATCATGCCAGTACGTAGTTAAATAAGACACATACGTTGAAAGATTAGAAAGAACTAGATTCCAATTGAAGTTCGGAGACTTTGAATGATGGTTTATTTTGTGTGGGAATATAACTAATAAATGTTACGTTAAAACATTTCCACACTGATATCGTTTGTAGAAACTTCAAGGGCATACATGCAAGATGTCCTACTAAAATCTGCAGCATGTCTTGAGTGTTCCACATTCCGGCTAGTTGAATGTTTATTATCGAAATCATTATGGTTGTCAGCACCTAAGACAACACATATTATCTAAATTGTTGTGTACACCTTACTTGGTCCGAGTCGGACGAAGTCACCAGTTTTTAAAGTCTCATTACATACACATATTAATATATCTGTTGACATTACATATTTTGGTTTTAAAAGTCTGTTCCGTGTTAAGTAAATATGCACATTTTAATAGGCATTACAGTGTAACTCACCCCTAACGGGTTTTCTTTTGTTGCTGAAAAAATGAGAAAAAAATACATTTTTTCTTCTTCTTTTTCGTTCGTTTTTAAACTCCCGCTACCAAGCCCTGAACGTTCTCTCACTAACGTTACCAAGCACTGAACTTTCTCTCACTCCGCTACCAAGCCCTGAACGTTATCTCACTCCCGTTACAAAGCCGTGAACGGTCTCTCACTCCCGATATCAATCCCTGAACGTTCTCTCACTCCCGCTACCAAGCCCTAAGCGTTCTCTCACTCTGTTACCAAGCCCTGAACGTGTTCTCACTCCCATTAGCAAGCCCTGAACGTTCTCTCACTCCGCTACCAAGCCCTGAACGTTATCTCACTCCCGTTATAAAGCCGTCAACGGTCTACGTTCTCTCACTCCCGCTACCAAGTACTGAAGAGCTTTGCAAGTAAGAAAAGAACGGAATTCATTGCTACATAACTATAATATTGCAGTAATTTACATTAACCACATTCTGATATAATTTATATTTGCTGTATACTAAATAGAAGATGTAATAAATTGATAGCCCAAAGTTTGTACAATGGCTAATCAGTAGATAGGTCCCAAAAGGCTATTTAAAAAAATGTAGATGAGATACCAACCTGACAACCATTTCTTATTGTACTAACATTGTTCATTATTTCTCAAGATAATTTCCAACAATGTTACACGTATCCCATTTCTATTAGTGCACCAAAACCTGCAGAATAGGTTTTATACCTGCGATGTCAGTCACATTTGCACCTCCCGTTCAACTTCTTCGTCCCTTTGCTGTAGGCTAAACCATGCGAACACCTATCACAGCTGCTACACAATCATTACTCGCCTGAAAGCTCAGACCAACTCCCCCAGCCACCACACAGATGCTTCTGCTGCAATCTGAACAGGACCACTTGGTCGGACTGCATCGATAATTTTTGAACATTCTTGAGAAAATGTGTCAAATCCGTTATGTACGGCTTTGCGCGACAAGCACTTCTCAGTGTAAACAAGAGGCATTTCCTGATGAAAATCTGTTGTAGAAAGTCATTTTGTCCACAGAAACGAACAACAGCTTGCTGTACACTTTAATGTACACTCTGTAAGCCCGGGCCCAATTGTGTACATACATTCGATACCTTGTGTCTGCTACCTACAGTACAATGACTTCATGTTAAATCTGGACACTGCAAACAATCTCGCAGTAATCCACGGACTGCAATGTTTCAACATTAAACGAGGTTCGAGCGGAGTAAGGTGCATGAGAAGATGGAGCAAGAGAGTGTACAGCCAGAAAACTACTGGGACCTTCATCACCCAGACCCTGCGCCATTTTTTGAGAGAGACTGAGCACCTATGTGTATGGCCGGAGTGCAGTCAATTTATAGTTACAAAAACAGAAACCTACAGTAATAATCAAGCTGGATGCTGCTATCACCAAAGACAGTATCAATTACAAACGCAGGCTATGCCATATCCGTTTGTGACCTACTTACTGACGTATGCACTTATTTTATAATTAAACAAATAATACATTATAAAACAATCTGACCCATGCTTGATTCGCTGATCTGGTATTAAAGTAGGAGCTTCTTAAAAAGAAAATTAAGCTACAGGGACAGAATACAGAGCGACTTATTTCAAACTTACAGGTCCCAGGGAGTGCTGGCTAGTCTTGGAGCAATGAGAGTATCATCAGATGTCTCGAGTAATTAGCATCTGCGGGCAACGACTCCACTGCATTGTAGAAACCTCGGAAGAGGGTAGGGCTAAGAGAGTGAACTCAGACAGAAAATCAAGAGTGTTACCACCTACGGCAGATGGTAGCAAAATTGCGAACTCATTCCGGCAGCTCCTGCAGCTGAGCTGGTGCCAAATTGTCATACTTTGCATTCCAACGAGGCCGAGAGGGGGAATCCTGCAGTTTGGGCAGCCCAGGGTCTCCATATTCAGCGCCCAGGCTTGCGCCCTGAGAGGCTACTTACAGGGTGCTACACTCATGTTCTGCAAAGACTGAGACGCCTATCAATGTATATTTATGTGTGTTAACTCGATGGCAAAATATTGTAAATGTTTAAATGTAGGCCACAATTCCTAAAATGAAAACACGTTTATGACAAAAACGGTTGATTTTTTTGTCTTAAATGCACTTTTGATGTTTTGTCTTAAATGCACTTTTGATGTTTTGTCTTAAATGCACTTTCTATGTTTTGTCTTAATTGCACTTTCTATGTATTGATATAAATACACTTTTGATGTGTTGTTATAAATGCACTTTTGATGGTTTGTCTTAAATGCACTTTTGATGTTCTACATTGGAGCAAAATTTAAAGCATGTCAACACACAAGTGCACACATTTTAAAATATTAAAATATAATTTATTTACCACGTACCTAGACATATTGTTAACTTCTGATTATTGCAGAATATATGTTATGTCCAAGTTAATTCACTTTTCCCCCACACAAATTTGAAATAATAGTTAATCAATTAAGTGTCCAGTTGGGGTCACCGATTCAAAGAAATTTTGAATAATGCCTTTATACCGTATCGTTATCGCACGATATCAGGAACGAAATAGAAGATGATTGAATTAAAATACATGGTGTCAATGTAATCGTGTTACTGTGCATAGGTTGCAACATTACGTACACTTGTCGTTTTGATGTACAAATAAAGTGAGTTAAAATTGATTTTTTGGGTTTACTCATTATCCACTCGATTTTAAAAAGTTACAGCAGTTTCTGGGGTTGAACAAAAGATGTGTTCTAAATGAAGAGCGTTTAGTCATAACGAAGCTTGTTATTCAAGAATGTGTGCCCCCTTCCGATCTGACTAATACTCATTTTTGTTTTTATTGTGATTTGAATTTCCTTGATGGTCATATAATGCAATGGTTCTCAACCTGTTTTCAATGACGCCAACCTCAAGTCATGCATCCTACTTTGCGTTACCCCTGGTCAATGTTCCGTTAGAGTTCATTACCAGACAGAGCACGAAACGAAGAGATCAGACAACGTGGGTGTAACCCCGTGCATGTGAAAGTTTAAATGGCAAAGGAATAAAATGGTTCGAACACCTGACAAGAATGCAACCAAAGTTAACAGCTGCGGGATCTACACCACTAGACATCAGGTATGCAGCGTAAGACGAAGACGGAGAAGAAGATGGATAGAAAATGTCAGTGAGACACTGAATAAACACGGAATGAAAGCAACATCCGGTGTATATCTGGTACACGAAAGAAAACGACACCTCCCTACGTCGCCTACCGGTACAAGAGCATCATAATGATGATGACTCCATCCCAAAAGTACTTTTTACGTTAGTAAGATAATTGTAATCTGATTCCGTGTTCTAGGGTTGAAACGCGTTCAAAATGTGCAAGTGAAATAGAGAAGCAAGCCTCGAGAACAAGGAAAACCAAACGCTGTTATTGTTGATGTCTACAGTGAGTATGTTTTCTCTTTTATGCGTCCTGAAAAAGGTGTTAGGTGGCGGGTTGAGTAGCATGCTGATGAAGGTAGACCGTTGTCATCCAGACGGTTGCTCAATGCTTGGCGTGATCTGCGTGTGGCTCACAACTACGGGGATTGCGTCGATCCACATCTCCTCAGTCAGATTGCCTTATAAACAGCTTGTTTCCAGAGAACGCTACATGGATGAGAGATAGAGGTCTTGGTCAGTATATTCTGCCTGCCCATAATGCAACGTCTTGGTCAGTAAGCCGTGACTGTCTGAACAAATGTCTCAGTTCCCCTACACAAGACTGTAATATTCCACAAACTTGGAGCACTTTGAAATACACCAAATAAAATTAAACTAGCATGCAACACGCAACATTTAAATGGATATCTAAGACACGACGCAATTCTCAGTTCTGTGTAAATGTTATATGTAATCAAATGAAAGGATAAAATAAACTATTACAAGTTTCGTTTCAAAATACAGTCGCCTCCAAGAACAAGAGGGCACAGCTACAAATTCATTTTTAAAATGTCCAGATTAGATACCGGAACATTTTGTAGTCAGAGAATGGTGAATGCTTGGAATGCATTGCCCCAAGAAATAGTGGATACAGGGTAAATTAATGCATTCAAGAATAAATAGGATGCGCATAGTTATTTTGAGATCACGTAAAAGAGAAAGAAACTGGTTGTATACAGGCTCTGCATAGCCTTCTAAACCAGTATAAAGACGTTAAGTTATATTCAGTTAAATTAAGTTAGATAATATTTGTCACACATACCTTAATACTACTCAATTATTTCAATGTTGACTTTCATCATCAATGAAACAAATCATATCATCGATCCAACCAGCCTACTGTGTCTATTCCTGTAAAGTTGTCCGGGACAACGTACCCGTACTTGTTCAAAGAAGTGAATATATCTTTGCCTATAATTGGCTCTGCAAGTTCCTTACAGCAACAACAACAAAATGGTCTCTTTTCTTTTTGGTTGTTATTATCAGCTTATAGAATGAATGTATTCCTGCAAATGCAAGTTGATTTATTTACTTTTAGAGCAGCACACTAAAGATACGCATAAAGTTTGACCTGTTTTTTAACATGAATCTTTCGGCTAATGGTCCTGTACACAGCACTCCAATCTAGGTTTAGCTAATGATTTATACAATTTGAGTATCACTTTCATGATCCTATGTTTAATATATCTTTGTATCATACCTAACATTGTATTTGCAATTATTGATGCTTTCTGGACTTGCTCACTCACCTTACCTGTATGATCTATTATAACCCCTAGGTCCTTTTACTTCTCTATTTGTCTAATATTGTTCTCTCCCATTCTGTAATTACGTTCCATATTTGATCTACCCATTAGGATGACGTACATTTATCTACATTAAACTATATTTGCCAGCTCTCAGACCTTTATAAAATTGTGCCTATATCCGTCCACAATATACCCACTTCTGCTTTAAATGAGACACGTCTGCATAGTTTTGTGTCATTCAACAATCTTACAATCACGTAAACCTTTAAAACTGCCTGTTTCCATGGGATGCTCAATGAAAGAGGGAAAGTGGTCCTGAACAGCACATTATACCTGACTGTGATGCAACGCCTGGTCAATATATTGTTCCTCACCGGACTAAGTTCTCAGTTCCCTAATAGCACATAACGTGCAAACATGTAAAGTAAAGGGTGTTAGGTCATCAAGCCAGAGCATAATACTGCACTATCTTGCAGCCTCTTTATCCAACATCCGTTGCGCACTTCAATGCTGCGACACATCTGTTGAAAAACACTGTTGTTACATTTACTGTCCATTTATAACAATGTTCTGGATGAATGGAGAAGGATGGCTCAACACGACCTGTGGCGATATTGACAACATTGGTTGTTGTTGTTGTTGAATGGCCACAATGAGCTGAATTACTTTTTTGTGCGCTCTATAAAGGACGTTCAAGGGCGAGTTTGAGGATACTTTCCTCACATCCTGTGCGTGTTGATGAAGGTGGACTGGGGTCCTCCATGCGGCTGTGCTATGCTTTGCTTCATCTACCTGTGGCTAACTATTACGGAGATCACATCGATCCACATCTCGTCAGCCAGTCTGCTATAAAAACAGCCTGTTTTCAGAAAAAGCTACATGGAAGAGAGATAGTGGTCTTGGTCAGTATATTGTGCCCTGACCCTGACGCAACATCCTGGTCAGTATGTTGTCATTGACTGAACTAGCGTTTCAGTTTCCCTACAGTGTATAACTAAAATGTTTATAGTTAATGTGCCTTTTCATATTAATACAGGTGTGTTTTGTTTGCTTGATTAAAGTAAGATGGCCGCGTCTGACTGACTGCACTCTCGACTCGCTCCGGTGTTTGTGTCGTTTTCTACTGTTTGCTTGTTCTTATTCGGATTTATAATTCACGACTTCTTCATCAGGTGGTGTCAAAGACTTTATTCTGGGAAAAATTAATGTGCTTTCGTTTGGTTATCCTGTTGTTATGCAGCATCTTTCTGCGGCTATGTCTGGCTTAAACCGTGAGAAAACAGTCTAGGATGGCGTTGAACTTTCCATTTGACTGCACCACACAATTCAACCCACGTTTTTACTACCAAAGGGTTTTCCTGTTTGAACTGACTTTCTCCTACCCCTTTCCACTAGATGTTACACAATACCTCTCCCAACCCCGTATTCTCAGCACAGCAAGAGTCACGCTGACCCGAAAGTGGACACAATCCAGAGGCTACGGAGGCGGAACGCGAAGAAAGAGGATGTCAGCCACGGACAGACAAGGAAAGCCGACACAAACATTGGTTCAACACATACTCCTCGCACCCCTCATCCCGAGACTGCGGATTACTGACTCCACCTTGGGAGTTTGTAGGAATTTCGGTCGATACAATTCGCATGAGCAATCATCAGTAGTTTGACTTGGTAGTGGTTGATCGTCGTAACATGTCTTTCACATTTAAGCGAACATTATTATTATTATTGGCTTGCCGACTTAGGAATACATTAACTTCAGTTTTGCACCATCCTCTTTCTTAATCCCCCTGTATTTGTGGTGACATCATAAACCAGAAGATCACTGTTCTATTCAGTACCAAGTTATAATGTTTAGTTGTGCAATCTTCTGAATGGCGCAGTCGTAATGTGATATATGTGCGACATGTGACATTATATATCGTGTCTCTCTCTACTTGGAAGTTATCTGTCATACTTGACATGTGGTACGCTCACATGCATAGCACAATCTTGACGTGAGATGTGCTTTCTCTACGTACGCGTAATATGTCATACCGGACGTTCATCTTGTAGGTCTGACACCCTATTGCTAGTTTCCATGAAATCTTTCAGACTTGACATGCTATATTTAGTGAACAACAAATCTGTCAGGCTTAACTCGTTATATTTAGTTAGCATCAAATGTGTCAGACTTGGAAAGTTATAATTAGTTAACATCAAATATGTCAAATTTAACATGTTATATTTAGTTAATATCAAATATTTCAATACCATGTTATATTTAGTTAACATCACATATATCCGACTTGACAAGCTATACTTAGTTAACATCAAATATGACAATACCATGTTATATTTAGTTAACATCAAATATGTAAATACTGTGTTACATTTATTTAACATCACATCTGTCAGACTTGACATGTTATATTTAGTTAACATCATATATGTCAGATTTGACACGTTACATTTAGTTAACTTCAAATATGTCAGACTTGACGCGTTACATTTAGTTAACTTCAAATATGTCAGACTTGACGCGTTACATTTAGTTAACTTCAAATATGTCAGACTTGACGCGTTATATTTAGTTAACATCAAATATGTCAATTCTATGTGATATTTAGTATAAGGTCCAATCTACTATCAAGACCTCATCTTAATAACCGAGACCCCACCTCACATCAGGATCAGGAGAAACATACCGACCAAGACCCCAATTCATGGCCACGTCATGCCCCTGGAAACAGAACGTGCTACAACAGCAAAGACACATGAGGTGGGGATCAAGGTTGTCATCCCGTTAGCAGTTTGAAGACTAGTGCACCACATAGAGGAAAGTTCAGCCCAGCCTTTTGTCCCTGCCAACAACCGAACACAAAGTGCTTAAGAAAACAATATTTATTATAATATATATTATTCGTCATGGGATGAGCTGACAGCAACCAGCGACTCAAAGCTTACATCACGGTCACTGGACAATAACTTACCAAGACCATATTCCATGTCCGAGTTGGGATCCTCAAAACAGATTGCAACCATGCAGTCTGAATAAGAGGTTAGGGGTCGATTAGGGAAAGCCATACCGGTTCCAGTAATGTCAAACTGAAATCGGATGTATTCGACTGAAAGGCGCTTATGTGGTAGTCTATTTGTAATCTACGTCACAACTTCCTTTTGGGAAGATCTTCAAATAAGAAGAAAAAGAAGAAGTAGTAGTAGAAGAAAAAGAAGAAGAAGAAGAAGAAGAAGAAGAAGAAGAAGAAGAAGAAGAAGAAGAAAAGAAACAGTTTGAGGAATGAGCAAAAACCAAGAGAAGTAATGACGCCAGTAGTGCATTCCTCGCTCCACCCGACCAAACATCCACAATGGAAAGAGGTTCCTGCGCAGACAGCCTCCACGCTCGCATTGCTGGATGAGCCAATCGCAGAGACACCAAGGTCCCACGTACAATAATAGCGACTGTGATCAGAACATACTAGAAACGTGGCCTGGTAAAGTGAGGGATGACACATTCATGCTTATGTTTGGGGTTCAAGTTAGGTACATGAGAATTTCTGGGACATTTGCCTGCAACGCCCGTGAAGGTTTTTGTTAGTTCAAACAAGGACCACTCGCTATGACCATTGATCTGAAGGATGCTTATGACCGTGTGGACTATATGACATGGACGAGCTGTTTTAGGGAATTTGGTATCAATCAATGGTTGGTGAACCAGATACGAGATTCCCTAGTGGGAAGAAAAATGGCACTATATTGTATCATAAACATCCAAGCATAGGCGCATCTGTCTAGGGTTGCATTTGAACATGCCTTGTATATTTATATATACAGAAGGGCCCAAAATAATGTTGACACTATTTGAACGTTAATACTTCGGGTACTTGTTAAATGGGATGTCTTTGGTTTTCAGTCCGAAAATGGTGGTCTGATCTTTCCGTGTGAGTTGATTTACACTGCCACTTGGACTAGGGTTTGCCACCATATGTCTGTAGACTCCCCTTCCAGTGTTTCCCGTGGCCCATCTGTTCAGTCGTTTCTTTACTTGCTGTTCTTTTGAGCTGTCTAGTTGTTTGTGAAGTTGTTTCTGTGTGTGACTGTGCTTGTATTGATCCCTTCTTTGCTAGTCTACGTGTCTTGTCATTGCTAGGTGTGTTTGAGTGTTTAGGGATCAACTGGAGAACTATTTAGACAGCACTGGAACTGATAATGTAGTCAATGTCTTGAGATATTTGTAAAGGGTCAGATCTACAAAAACGTGCAACTTCTAATAAATGAGAAACTGACATTTAATCTGGAAAAATAACAGTGTTTTGGGCATTCGAAGAAAAGACATCAATACCCAACATCAGATGATACAAGACCGCTTCAAGTGCAGTGACTTCAGCTTCATAGTTGGAGCACACATTCCCGTTCATGAGAATATCCGTCCAAGTATTTGATATAAACGCCATCATCTGCTTTGATGGTGGCTTCTTTAAAGGCAGATCTATCAGTATAAACATGTATCCATTCATCAGAATGAGCATCAATATGTTCTTAGAGAAGCTTGAATGATAGTCCTTGGATCTGAACCCAAGACAGTAACTGTCGCGTGACTATCACTAGCAATTACCTAATGTAGTTTCTCTCTCTCTCTCTCTCTCTCTCTCTCTCTTTCTCTCTATCGCTCTCTCTCTCTCTCCCTCTCTCTCTCTCTCTCTCTTTCTTTCTATCTCTCAAAATATCATCCCAGTAACAGTTATCACAACGTGACCAACTCAGGTAATGATACAATTACATCTTTGTGAAACACCATCCCTAACATTTTTCTGTTCTTCCATCACTGTTTATGAAAATCCCTAATTGTTCACACATATGAAATATGTTCCGTCAACTTATGGATTCGAAGGTGCCTGAGCAGCCAGGTTCGACTTTTCAAAGACTTTGGGTAGTGTGGGCTGGGGATGTTTACTTGTCGTGAAAGCTTCATTTACCTGGCTGTTCTTGCCTATCTCTGTTGTTCAGCGTCTGCTTTAGTGGCCCTACACCGTCACAAAGAAATGTGCGCCAAGCCGTTCAGTCGGACGCAGCACCTTGCCAAGTGTCGGATATTATGCAATAGGAATTTAGCAAGGATTTAATTGTAATCTTTGGAGTGCGTCTTTTGGTCACCATGGGAGACTTTACCCTTTTCTATCTCACCATAAAACAGTATTTTTGACAACCGACGATCTTGGATATTACCTGCCCAGATAATCGCTGACTGTATCATAATAGTATTGATGCTAGAGATGCCAGCTATGTCTTGCCATTTGATCCCCATCACCCTTCTGGGATAGACTGTGGGATTCAGCTTCGTGACGTTGTACCTGCTTGCAGTCCATGTTTCACAGGCATAGAGCATCGCTGAAAGTCCTGCAGTTTTGTAATCATTTGGCTGTGTCTGTAGATCAATGCTACTTTAATGTAAAACATATTCAGCCAGATGGATTTACCAGGAATTCCCACTAGTCGAACACTTACACTTCCATTTGGACTGGTTAATTCGTTTGTTTTGTGTGTTTTCTTCCTTCCAATTATCCTGGAATGGACATCGGCTATTTGAATAGCACTTCGCTATGTGTCCTATTTCACGGTCTAGTTCACACAGATGAACTTCACATGGCGCCCTTCGCACTAGCTGAAGACAGGGTCAGCTTTGTTGTATAAAATTTAGACCCACCTATAATGAAATGCTATATGAAGAGAGATGGGCTCCTTCAGGGGTGTAGCGGCCCAAGACACAACGTTGTTGTATAGCGGAAGCTGGTACTACAAACTCCAAGTACAATAACAGTCCCTCAACGACCTTCTAGGTTATGGCACTGATGATGATGTCAAACATTGGCGTATGGTAGCCGAAAGTGCTGCAGGCCTTGGCGACCCTAGCCTTCACCTCATCATCAATCGTGACGTTCTGAGATAGTGTGTTACCAGGTTACAGGAATCTGTTCACAACATTCAGCTTCTCTCCATTTGCCTTGATAAGTAAATCAAAATGACTTTTACTGAGAGATTGTTTTATTATCATGATTTTTGTTTTCTCTGAATTGATGGTGAGACCAATATGTGAACAGGCTTCGGAGAATGTATCCAGGCTATTCTGCAGATTAGTCTCTGAGACAGAAGTAGGGACACAGTCGTCAGCAATCAGAAGATCTTTGATATCTCATTTGACCTTGGTTTCTGCTTGTAGTCTCATAAGGTTAAACAATTTTCTATCAATACGATATCTTATGACAATTTCCATAGCTCTGCAAGCATCTGTAATCTTGGCACAGAACAAGATACTGTATTAAGTGGACACAAACACACACATTACACACCAATGTTTAACTCCATTTTGTGACCGGTAAGGATTCCAATAGTGTACCGTTTTCCTAAATTCTAGACCACATTCCAGCATGCAGTTGTAGCCCTATTGGGAAACATTTTTTTAACAATTGTATTTTGTCATGATTTTCCACAACCCTCTTTACTGGCTGTGTCTGACGTTTTTGTCAAGTCGACAAAAGCTGCGTACAGGTCACCGTAATGCTCCAGACATTGTTAATGGAGATGTCTTGCAGCAAACACCATGTCAGGTAGAAGACCTTCGTAGAAGTAAGCCCCAGGAGATTCAGAAGGATTCTGGCAAATATCTTACACGTGGTTGATAGTAAAGATTAGTTTTGGTTGTTGTTAGCGGCTTGTCGATTACCTTTATGTTGAAATAAATACCTAATTGATGCATTGTGAGATCATGTGAGATTGTTTCACTCTGTCATATTTGTAGTTCGATATGTTAATTTCTCTGTTAGAACTGTACCCTCACTTGTATAGACCCCAGCAGGAATTGAGTCGTATCAGGGGGTCTTATCACTAAAATATCGACGAATGTTTTGGGGTCTATTTCAAAATTGGTATATCATCTAGTACTTCGTTTATAGGAACTTTGAGCAGGCTGTCAATGGCTTCCTTATTAATATTTAATGTTTGTTAAGATGTTTGAACCAGCGTTGGAAAATCTTTTTATTCTTCTATGGAACTATTGTTTTTTCACCAGCATGGAGGAATGGGTAATGAATCTGTTAATGGTGAACCATAGCCCGCTTTGAATGCACCGTGAACGCTTTTTTTCTGTGTCATGACGTCATTATAACATTATATCTAATCTGCTTTATTACTCAACGGTGAGTCCCTCATCTGACGTAGCTTATATAAGACGATTCTACGCATTTTGTTGAAAGTGTCTTTCTTGGCTGTAAACTATGAATCATTTAGAGAGTCTTTGTGGAGTTTGTGTTGATCTGTCAACATGTTATCTTCTTCATCTTCATCGTACGCAGTCAGACATCAACCTTTATTTTTTCGGAAAAAGTAGCGGTCATCCTGAGGCTGTCCACACTGCCATAGAGCTTGTCTAGTGTTGCCACGGGTGATGGCCACATCTGCTCCCTCTGATCCTCGTATGTCGGGCAGTTGGGCAGCAAATGCTCAGCGGTCATTTTCCCGGTACCACACGGGCATTCGTCAGTGCCACCTATCTTCAATTTGTTGAATAGGTGGTACTTAAGTCTATTGTGGCCAGTGCGAAGTCTGAAGACCACGACCTGCTTTCTTCTGTTCAACTGGTAAAAGCATCTTTTTTTGCGTATCCAGCATGTTCGGTTTCCCATTTGGTCATGTATCCAACTCTAATAAGCCGTTTTGACTCTTCGTAGGTCATACTAGTATCTGGTTGTGGTAGTCTTGCACCTTCTTTTGCCAATCTGTCTGCCTCCTCATTGCCTTGGATGTTGCAGTGGGATGGAAACCACTGTACCACTACCCTTTTTGGTGCGGACTGCTGGCATAGTTGACAGAGTACTGCTCTCAGATCATTAAGTTCAGTATTTTTCTGGCTTTTTAGTGCTGTGACTACGGCCAAGGCATCGGTAAGCAGGACTATGTGGCTTTCATTCCTTTTACCTGTCACCATTTCTTCCACTGCCGCCCTCAGTGCCTCTGCCTCCGCTCTGAAATTGCTTGTGTATTTTCCAGTAGCGAGTGATAGTGTTATTTTTCTGCCATTTGGTAGGTTCAGAAATGCTCCTGCCCCTCCGATCTGTGTTGAGTTTGTTACATGTGCGCCTGAGATCCAACTACGAGCTTTTTAACTGCAACAACTTTAATATACGCTATTGGAGCTGGAATTACCGCGGCTGCTGGCACCAGACTTGCCCTCCAATAGATCCTCGTTAAAGGGTTTAAAGTGTACTCATTCCAATTACGGGGCCTCGAAAGAGTCCCGTATTGTTATTTTTCATCACTACCTCCCCGTGCCGGGAGTGGGTAAGTTGCGCGCATGCTGCCTTCCTTGAATGTAGTAGCCGTTTCTTATGCTCTCTCTTCGGAATCGAACCCTGATTCCCCGTTACCCAACATGTTATGTATGTCATCTTAATTAAATCTGCTCACATAGGGTTGCCCAAATTGATTCCACTCTTTTCTGTTTAATGAGATTGATTGTAAAACATTTTCTTGGATATCAGACAGTTCTGATTTTTACATAGTCTATTATGCGGCAATTCTTTGAGTAAGGATGCACTAAGGATGATTTGTTGTGGGTAGACAGTCAAATAATTGTGATGGTGACAAAAAAGAAATGTTCTGCGCACGTATGGAGGGGAAGACATCCGTTGTTTTTAGATCCGTCTACGCTTTATTTTCTGATGGCATTCAATGACATGTTATCTAAGTCTACCTTTGCCAAATAATGAGCTTATTTGCTTGAGGAACTGATGCAATGACTGCAAGCAGTTCATCGTAGAACGTATCCTAGGCGGAATCCCCCTTTATCGTAGTTGGTGAGTACTCGCCAATGTTCGTGGTATTTTTACTTCCACAGACCAGATTGATTACAACGGTCATAAATCGGTCATTTATTCACTTAGGGGTCCCGCTAATTTGTCAACAAATTTTATTTTAATCGCAAGAATTAATTACGTTTTGTCGTCTTTCTTCATTTCCTCTTCCACTCGAGTTGTTGTTGTTGTTCTTGTTGTTGTTGTGGCTTAATGTCCACAATGAGAAAGTTTACTTTTTTTCTTGGCCACCGTTTGCCGATTTGCCATTTTGCAGTTCACAATAGAGCAGTTCATTCTGTAGACGTTGATCCGACATGCGCACCATATGACCAGCCCATCTCAGCTGTGATGTACATAGCAAAGTGTGTATACTTACCATGCCCGATCGCGTTAACACATCTGTATTTTGGCACATTACGGACTAGAAAAAAACACTATACGGCCACCTATCCATCATAAAGAATCTACATTACACCATCCCCAACGACAGTAGCTGACATGTCATAATCTCACCTATTCACTAACATGTTGACCGACGGGACAACAACTCCTAAACTTAGAGTTGTACCTGTAGTAAATGAAGACGTTGATGCTGGAGTTGAAAACCTGGAACATTTCGGCCATGCTCAGCGTCACCAGGTACATGTTGTGCAGGTGTGAGTAGAACTTTAAACCTGGCTCAATGATGCCCCCAATGTTGAAAAGAATTTTTGGCATATTACAGACGATGTACACACAAGAAATCAGCGCTACTTGCTGGACCACCTGTAAGTCTTTTTTACTCAGCTTAACTGTGTCATTGATGTTGTCAGGCAGTTTGTTCCCCTGGACGGATGTAGATGTCGACGACTGTCTGAACTTATTGGATTCCCTGAGGTTCCTGGCCATGACGATAACGCAGACTATGACAATAAACTGTGTGATCATTGGTATAAAAGCGTCTCTGGCACCCCATACTACGTCCTTGACCAGTTCTCTGTTGGAGGAAGTCCACAGCATTGGTCTGGATGCATTGACGCGCGTGTCGTATTGATTCAATAGCCCCATGTTAATAAATACGGGCAGGTAACTCAAGATAGTGAATATCGCGAATGCGGTTTGGATATAAATACATCTGGACCTGGTGAAAGCATTTTTGAAGTGTAACGGCTTGGCAACACACATACAACGGGCTACGGCCAGAAAGGTTGTTGTTAGGACAGTCATGATGTAAAGAACCATCGCACAGTCGGCAAAGAAGATGTACATTGAAAACGGGTCGATCTGAAACCATATCGTGTAATTGGTAGCCATCTCAACTGCGTAAAACAGCGCCGATGCGCCACGCAAGAACATGGCGATAGTAAAACAGAGATCTGACAACGACAGCACTAGAAAAGATACAGTGACACCATCTTGAAGCTTCATGGCGATGAATGTCCGGATGTTGATGACGTTACCAACCATCCCCAGCGTGGAGACTACCATCAACGTGACGCTGAAGCTCCCAGCCACGATCGTGTATTGGTAGTTGTTGATCACCCCTTGGACTATTACGTACGTCGAGTTCTGCATAATGTCTGGATACTTCTAATAAACCTGTCTGTCTCTCAGAAACCGTCCTACCTGGAAATATCACATGATAATATTGGAGTTAGAATCGTAACATTATCACGTGATGTAACATTAGAATGGCAACACGACTTATGAGCTAATCAAATAATTAAGTGGATAATAAAATACCGATGAACAATGAAATTGTGTATTGGACGTATGCTCTACTTTATTCTTGGTTGTAGTCATTTTAATTTGGCCGACCTTTCGTACTGGTAACATTATCTAGCAGCATGGCTTAAACTAAAGAACAAGGCATCTGTTATTTGAAATATACAGTGTTTGGCAATCCAAGAAATTAAGTATGAGTCTAAGGCCACACTACATTCAAGATAACAGGCAAAATATGACAATACGATTTGAACGTTAACTACGAGTGAATGCATAGAGCACAAAGATCAGTTGACAAAACTGGAACAGATTCTCAATTGGCTTACTATTGTAGGAAGCTGGAAGACGCTAACAGTATACGAACAGACACTTGCATAAACACGGGCGCATTAATCAATGAAGTTGTGTAGACAAACAACACAAATACTCATGTTCTCAATGGTAAACGTTTGTATAAATCGGAAAATTAAACAATGATATAGCACCGATTATATCCATAGATTACCACAGGAGCCAAATGTGAACAATTTATTGTCTGTAAACTCGAAAGTTATTAACGTCCATTTCTACTTGAAATTCTCAAGAACGATCAACGCAGATCCTTTGTTTACGCCAAGACACAATTAGACCTTGTTGACAATAAAATATCTGGTCTGGCATTTGAATAAAGAACAGATCTGCGCAGCAACACCTGATACGCTAAGAATAAAGCGGTTATTCAATCTGGCGTCCTCATCAGGCATATCCAAAGTAGTTGTTTTATTAGTGATTTGATGGAAAAATCGAAGTTCTAATCGTATCTGCTCGTGCCAAGAGAAAGCGTGTGATGTGAGCAGGACCAGATAGATACGTAATGATATCTACACTGATGTCAGCTTGATTGCAACATAAAATAAAAAGTAGATAACTAGACGAAGATCATGGAGTTTTATAGTATACAATGTTGTATCTGTTAATGTTATCTTCTTTTGAGTTGCGTCGTTTTATGTTGGGTTATGTTAATTATTTCAGATATTGATATTTCATGGTATGTTGTGCTGCATTTTGTTAAATACTTTAGACTCAGATATTTCATATAAAGTTGTGAAAAGTTATGTTAACTATTTAAGACTGTTGTGTTAAATCGATATTTTGCTACGTTATATAGTTCTCAATTTTAAACTTTGATATTTTATGTTATATTGTGTACTGTTAGGTTAATTATTTTAGGCTTTTATATTCCACGTAAAGTTATGTTATGGTTTGTTAATTATTTTAAAATTTGCTTTTTCAAGTAATTTTGTGTTATGTTAATTATTTCAAACTCTTATATTTCACATTATGTTGTGTTGTTTGTAATGGATAATATGTTATTTTTACTTGCTGGTATAGCAATATGTGTTCAATTATGTTACAGTATGTATTTAAATTATCGTTATTTTATATTGTATAACATTGCGTTGTGATATTTATGGGTTGATATATTTTTGGTGTTCTTTTTGTCTCACAGTTATGTAAATTATGTTATTTCTAGTTATGTCATGGAAAACTTACTTTACTTCGCTCCGGTAGAATTCATCCATATGCAGATATACATTTAAGCGGATGGGGGAGATTTGTTATTGGTTTCTGTAAGAAACAATCCTAATCTGCTGAGGTCAGATCTCACAAAGTGACCAAACTATTAATCATAGCCAAAAACGTGACAAGGCACATGTGGCCGTGATGTAAATCAAAGAGCCTTGCTGGCATATATGGTGCACTCAATTAAGTGACAAAGAACCCTCTTCTGTTGTACATTTTACAGTCTGACAAATTAGAAGTGCTAAAACCCGTCAAACAAAAAATGTAGAATATTAGGTAATATAAATTGTCAAACATGAAGTACTCAATAGGAACATATAGATTGATAAACATGAAGCACTCAATAGGAAAAAATCAATATTGTTAAACATGAAGTACTCCATAGGAACTAATATTTATTGACAAACATGAAGAACTCAAAAGTAACTATTATATTGTCAAACATGAAGTGCTTAATAGGAATTAAAATATTTTGTTAAACATGAAGTACTTAGTAGAAACCAATATATATTGTGAAACATGAAGTACTCAATAGGAACTATTATATATATTGTCAAACATGAAGTACTCTATAGGAAGTAATAAATATTGTCAAAAATGAAGTACTTAATAGTAACTAAATTATATTGTCAAACATGAAGTACTTAATAGAAACTAATATATATTGTCAAAAATAAAGTATTCTATAGGAACTAATATAGTTTGACAAACATGAACTGCTCAATAGGAACTAATATGTATTGTCAAACATGAAGTACTCAATATGTTTACTGCTCATGTCATCTTGATCATATCTTGCTAGTGGATCAAATGGAATAAGGAAGAGAGTACGAGAGAGGCTGAAGGTTCGCAACTCACCCTCACTTAAATCCAACTCACGCGCAAGTCATATTGTCATCTCATCATATCATCAATTCAAGTCCTGCGGCGATGGACTAATAGCAAAGCGGCATTTATGAAAATACTAGCAGCCGTATCTGTTAACCTGCACGTAGACTGCTCAGGTTGTATGGTCGTTCTCCACTGAACCCGAAGCAGCAGTGGATCTCGGCTGCGACCTGAACCACTAAGAAGCCATCTTTAGGAGTCGCACTACTAACCCCCATGGCCCCGAGAAAGGGGCTAGAAACGTAGCCCTAAACACTGCCTGATTCAACTACCTGGGCCAGTATACCACGGTTTGGGGTAATCCCTACCCTTGCCGTCGAAATAAAAATAAAAATAATAATTTTAAAAGAAAAATTCGCATCCTCCTGGACCGTGCAAAAACAATCGAACCGGAATAAGAACTGGGCTGGTTGGTAGAGAACTGGACCGGTACAAGATCGATATTGCTGCCTTGAGTGAAACTTGTCTTGCTGGTGAGGGACAGATTACAGAAGATGGTGCTGGGTACGCCTTCTTCTGGGGCTGTCGGCCTGCAGACGAGTGCCGGAAAGCTGGTGTTTGCTTTACTATAAAGTCAAACCTAGTGAAGAAGCTAGCCAGCCTAACATAGTGAATAAATGATCAGATAATGACACAAAATCTCACAGTAAGAATGCGGCAACCCTTATCAGTGTTTATGCACCTACTAACGAATCCTGATAATACCAAGGACAAATTCTATGAAGAGCTTGAGAGAAACTTATTATCCTTGACAGTTTGAATACTAGAGTTGGTTGAGACCATGGTTCCTGGGAAGGAATCGTAGGAACAAATGGAAAAGGCAACAGAAATACAAACGGTTACCTCTTTTTGAGGACATGTGCCGCCAATGACCGTATGATTACCAAAACTTTTTTCTCCTGCCGAAGCGCAATAGAACAACATGGACGCATCCCCGCTCAAAACATTGGCACCTGATCGATGTTGTTATTGTTCGTGGAATAGACAAACATAATGTCCGCGTCACCAAGGACATGTTTGGTGCAGACTGCTAGAAAAATCACAGATTACTGATCTCCAAGTTTAACATTAGGATCCAGGCTCCAAACGTCCACAAAGAATTAGTTCCCAAGCGACTGAACATTAGCATCCAGGCTCTAAACGTCCACAAAGAATTAGTTCCCAAGCTACTTAACATTAGGATCCAGGCTCCAAACGTCCACAAAGAATTAGTTCCCAAGCGACTGAACATTAGGATCCAGGCTCCAAACGTCCACAAAGAATTAGTTCCCAAGCGACTTAACATTAGGATCCAGGCTCCAAATGTCCACAAAGAATTAGTTCACAAGCGACTTAACATAATGAAGCTGGACAACAACAGCACCATAGAGGTTCTTGCAGACAAATTAACCAGCCAACTTGACACCATCCATTTTGACACTACAGTTGATATAAACGCAAGTTCGCCGTGTTTAGGCAGGTATCATACTCTACTTCCGATAACATATTTGGCACTGCATCCCGCAATCACCAGGACTGGTTTAATGGAAACTGCGAAGATATACATCGTCTGCTAGAGGAGAAGCATAAACTCCATCTGGCATTTAGCAATGTCCCAAAATTATGTGCAAAGAAGAAGGCGTTTTCCTGGATTCGCCAAACTATGCAACGAAGGCTCTGTAAGAAGAAAGATCCATGGTTATGCAAGACAGCTGATTAGATACAGGCGTTCGCAAAAATGATTTCAGAAACTTTTACAGTACACTCCGAGAAGTATAAGGCCGAAATGCATCAGGCAGCTCACCTTTGCTGAATGCAGATGACAGCATCATAATAACAAGGAGAAAAAAGATACTGGAACGCAAAGCAGAGCACTTCAGTGGCGTTCTCAACAGACATTCGTCATTTATTGATGAGACGATAAATCGTCTGCCCCAAATAGAGACTAATGAGACGCTAGCCCACTGTCCTAATGTCCAGGAAACACTGAAAGCCATTGACCTCTTCACTAGCGAAGAGGTTCCGGGATCCCACTCAATTCCTGACGAGATCTACAAAGTTGGGAGACCCAAACTGACTGAGAAGCTGACCAGACTATTCTGTGAAATCTGGAATCATCAGCGCATCTCACAATATTTCAAAGATACATCCAATATTGATCTCTATACGGGAAAAGGAAATCGGTTAAACTGTGACACCCAAAGGAGGATATCTGTGCTTTCCGTTGCAGGAAAGATATTTGCAAGGATTCTACTAGATAGAGTTTTGCATCACCTAAAACAAGGGCTACTTCCAACTTCAATGTGGATTTAGAAAAAGACAAGGCACCCCTGACTTGATCTTTGCAGCTAGGCAATTACAAAAAAAGTGTACAGAACAAAATGACCACTTTCTCACCACATTTGTGGTTTTAACTAAACTTTTTGGCACTTCAAGTCTTGTCGGCCTATGGAAGATCATGCCAAATTTGGATGTTCAAATGCATTTATTATAATAATTTGGAAGTTCTATGATGGCATGTTAGCTCGAGTTCGGGATCTTGGGGAATACTCTAAGCCATTTGGTGTTGCAAATCGAGTGAAGCAAGGATGCATCCTAGCCCCTATTCTTTTCAGCATGATGTTTGCTGCCATGTTGCCATGGGTGTATTCAAGGGCTTTGATGCAGGAGTAACATTCCGATACCGTCTAGACGGTGAGTTATTCAATCTGAGGAGACTGCAGACAAAAAAAACAAGAGTACAAATTAGGACCATATGCCAACTTCTCTTTGCTGATGACTGCGCTTTCAGAAACTGAGATGCAATGTACTGTTGACATGTTTGCAGCGACTTGTTTTAACGTTGGTCTCACAATCTCTACCAGCAAGACTGAAGTGCTGTACCAAGCAGCACTAAGAGCTGAGTGTACCAAGCAGCACTAAGAGCTGAGTGTACCAAGCAGCACTAAGAGCTGAGTGTACCAAGCAGCACTAAGAGCTGAGTGTACCAAGCAGCACTAAGAGCTGAGTGTACCAAGCAGCCCCAATAACTGAGTACAATGAGCCATCTATCACTATCAATAATCAGAAACTAAAGTCGGTAGAACGTTTTGCATACCTAGTCAGCACACTCTCCAGAGCTGCCCATATTAATGAGGAAGTAAACTCGAGAATGACCAAAGCATGTGTAGCATTTGGAAAACTAAGATCCTCAGTTTGGGACCGGAGTGGAATTAAGCTTATAACCAAATTAAAAGTTTATACGACAGTCGTTCTTCACACTCTTCTGTATGGCTGTGAAACTTGGACTGTGTACAGCCGATATGCAAAGAAGACCATTTTCATCTTTGCTGTTTAATGAAAGTGTTGAACATAAAATGACAAGATAGGACTACAGATGTAGAAGTTCTTTCGGGGGCTGACATAACAAGCTCGCTGCAAATAAAACGTTACAAAGTCACTCTGATTGCATCACTGAAGAACTGTGACAATAAAACTGATAATTATGAGAGCATTGCTGCGGAACGCTTTGTCTGACGTAGTAAAATCTTGAAACTGATAATTATGAGAGCATTGCTGCGGAACGCTTTGTCTGACGTAGTAAAATCTTGAAACTGATAATTATGAGAGCATTGCTGCGGAACGCTTTGTCTGACGTAGTAAAATCTCGAAAATTGATAATTATGAGAGCATTGCTGCGGAACGCTTTGTCTAACGTAGTAAAATCTTGAAACTGATAATTATGAGAGCATTGCTGCGGAACGCTTTGTCTGACGTAGTAAAATCTCCCCTGGCGCGTCACATATGGATCAGAAAATAATTACGGAAGCTACACACAAACGAGCGACACAAAAGGCAACAGAAGAGTTGCCTACGCCTGACGGTCAGACAGAGCTTCTCTGGACTCAGTGGAAGAAAGACTTTCAGCCATCTACAAACCTACTCTAGGATTGACAGATGACAACGTTAGCTTCTTCGGAAACGACTGACAATCCAGAACTCAATAGGAACAGATACAGATTGTCAAACATGAAGTACTTACTAAGAACTAATATAGACTTCTAAATCTATCATCCTCTGCACATATGCATTTTCGCGACCCTCTGTCTCTGCATCATTCTGTAGACTTTCAATGACTGCCCTTTTCAACTCAATCCTGTCTCTCGTCATCACCGCACCGTTCCCCACCGTTCGTCTCTCCACAACATCAGCTTTTGCGTCGCCCCAGACATCTGCATGTCCCGGGCAGTAAATCCTTGGCGGTAGATGTGACACCTTGTATACTAGAGTTGTTCGGAAGAGAGCACCACTCCCTTGTTAGCATGAACCTTTCTATCTTACGGAGAATGCCCTGCGAGTCTGACAGTACCACTGCGCTTGTCAATGGTTGCGTCACCAACAAAGTCATTACCACTGTTACCACTTCAATCTCCATCCTCATACTCGATGTGACAGTGGAGTACGCAGCTGATTTCTTAACCACCTCTTTGCACTTTTGGTATCCTACGAAATCCCAACCGAACTTGTTTGCACCTCTGCCGGCGGAGCCATCTGTGCACAAATTTTGGTCTTGTTGTCCTGAGTGTTGGTGGATCAGCTCCTGTATTGAAGCTTCTGTCTTATAGCAGCCCTAGTCGCGACACTCTCTGCTCAGTTGTATCACCACCCTTGTCAAGGAGGGGGGGGGGGGTCTCGTTACCCACTTATACCCATTCACAACCTCTTCTCATTTCCTCTAATGCATACACTCTCATCAGGGAGTCTTCTGCCTCTGCCATCTATGCCTTCCTCGTTCAATGTGTCTGCCTTTGAGTGTATCCAAGTCTTTGTGCAAAGGGTGGTGTTTGTTATTGGCAACGCTGTCGTATGCCTTTACCGGCGCTACTTGATATCACATCTTGATGCTTGGCAAATCAAGCAGCAATTTCATGGCAGCAATGGGAGTATCTCTAGTGCATCCCAGAACTGCTCGCATGGCCTCGTTCTGGATTCTCTCCAATTTATCTACTTGTGTCTGTGAACGCATGAGCAACCCAAAGTTGTAGTCCAGAACAGACAAAACCAGTGCTTGCATCAACAGAAAGAGAGTCCATTGTTGCATGTCTGGTCGTTATGACTTTGATTGCGTTTATACCTCACTTTGCTTTCAGAATCCCATTGTCAAAATTTTTATTGGTAGTGTGTTTGATACCAACCTGTTGTTTCTGGAAAACCAGACATTTTTTCCCATAGATGGATTGATTTCGGCGTTTCAGTTAGTGCGCCATTCAGAAAGTGTCCCTAGCTCTCTCAGCACACCCGTGCCAATTGTAGTCCTGTCTTTGCCCTGACTGTATTGCAGGGTGTCGTCTGCATATGTGAAAATTCTTCCAGGCTCGGACACCTCCAGATAAGCAATTTTACAAGAGCAGACATTAACAAGTTCTGGAGACAGAGGAGAGCCTTAGGGCAGTCCGTGCGCTATGGTTCTGATCTCTGACGTCCAAGAATCGTACGTTAGCGCCACGCTTCTTGACATAAGGACCATTCCAATCCAACGGACGATCTGGAGGTCGATATTAAGATCTACTAATAGGTCGATTAGTTTGCCGTAGTTGACCCTTTTGTAGGCATCTTCCAGGTCGATAGTCGCGAAACCGTTTCCTCTATTGTCTGGAAGCCCTCATTTATGTCGTATGCCAAGACAGCTGCATTGGTGTCTAGGTCTCTGTCAGGTGTCTTTGAGCCTAGGGTGTCATGACCTGTGTTTTCCAACTCACTGGAAACTCGTCCAGCAATGATTCTCTCTAGCACCTTGCCGTATACATTCTGTAGTGTGATGATACGGGAGCCTTTTATATGAGTATCTTTGCCTGGTTTCGCCAGAGGGATAAGATTGCTTTCTAGCCACTCCTCTGGCACATGGCCTACCTTAAGACCCCCGTTAAAATCATTTCTAATCTTTGCGAGCTCATCATTTCCACCGTCCTTCAGCAGGTTGCATAGTTTTCCATCAGGCCCAGGTGCACTGTCCGAGGCTTCTCCTCCATTGTTCCTAGATTTGTCACTAGTGCCTTGCGTTGAACGATGTCCTCGTGGTGAGTCTGCTGAAGGTTCCTGTCAAAAAACGCCCTTCTCTTCTGTTTTTTTAGTAGTCAGCACCAGTTTAAACTCATCTCTCATGCACACACACGATCTTGTGTCTATTTCCATAATTTTCATAATTTATGCGCCACCACCTCATCCGTAAATATCTCCACCTGTTGCTGTTTTGCTGATCTGGCCATTTGCTTTAATTCTTCTGTGACCCTTCTCAATCTGGTCTCTACCTCCATTCTTCTGTCCGAGCTGATGTTCGCGAGTCTTCTCTTCTGCTGCCATTCCCTGCTGTCATTCCCTGCTGTCATTCCCTGCTGTCATTCCCTGCTGTCATTCCCTGCTGCAATTCCCTGCTGCCATTCCCTGCTGTCATTCCCTGCTGTCATTCCCTGCTGTCATTCCCTGCTGTCATTCTTCTTGCTTTTACATGCGGTATCAATCTCCTCAGACAACCAAGAAAGTTGACATGTGTTGGATCGGGCTCTCTTGCTGTAAAATATAAACTGCTCAATAGGAACTAATATATATGGTCACACATAAACTGCTCAATAGAAACTAATATAGATTGTCAAACATGAAATAGTCAAGAAATAAATTGTCAAACATCAGTTAATAAATCAGTTTTGAAAGTATTAGTAGATCGGATGATTCCAAAATTGATAAACATAAACTGCACATATAAATCACATTGACATTGCATTGAAGTCACCTTGATATCACATTGACATCACATTGATATCACTTTGTCATATTTACATCATGTTGAGATCACTTTGACATCAGATTGGAAAACATAAAATATCACATTGGCATCACTGTGCCATCACATTATCATCATATAGATATCACATTAACATCACATTTAGATCACTTTGAAATCACATTGCAATGACATTGTCATCATGTTGACACCACATTGACATCACATTAAAATGATATTAAGATCACATTGATATCACATTGAGTACAAATTGGCATCACATTATGATCACATTGATATCACCCTCAGATCACACCGATATAGAAAAGATGAACGTAGAAGATATCACAAAACTTCTATTATAAGACGTGGTTCGCCCATGACAATTAACCTGCATTACCTCCGCTACTTTATGTGGTCACAGGCATACATCGGATTAATCATAATGCCTTTATGACTATGTCGGTGACCTTAACTCACGCTTTGTGACAACACTCTATGAATATCTGCCATACTATGTATGTGCCGTTCGTTGTGAACACAGAAGTTTGGTCCTGGTCATGCTACTTTTCTAACCTAATAGATATCAAACTCCCACTGCCTTGCGGGATACCTGTTTACTAGAGACGCCTCGATAGTAAACCGTGAGGAAAAATCTGCATCCTGTGCTATCTCCAGTCGTTATATTGTCTGGTTCCTGGATATAGGTTGCTCAGGAGAAGAGAGTGAGGTTAACATATTGCGCACAACTTTCTCACTGTAAACAAAATCAGGTGACGCACTTCAGCGGACAGAGGAAATGAACAAATTGTGCAAACGCAAACGGCTAAACAAATAGACTGGTCTTTATTACACGTGATGGACGAACTTCATGTCGCACATATAATCATAACAAACATCAAAATATCGTCAACAAAACAATTCAGCTGTTTATTATTTGCTTAATTTTGATGACAACGGTCCGTAACTATGATAACATCTTTTATCACATCTGTTCACAATATCTACCGGATGTTCGGAATTTAGTGTTAAATAATTATCTACTTTCGCATTGGAAACAAAACAGTTGTGAATTTCATTTAAAAGCGTAACTCCAACCGGCCAATTCACGTGGCCGTTAGGTTTATTTGCTCCGCAGGCCCGCACATTAGAATGGCTGCTCGTCCGCTATCAGTTTCTAGAATCTGTAAGTACAATACCTATACTACCTGCAACAATAGGTAGATTCTTTTTTTCATTCCAAATACCCTGCCAAAAGTAACTTCCCGTATCGGTGTGTAAGAAACCTTCATAGTTACCGGTTGCTTGAATAACACTTAGCGCATGCGTCAGAAATGTGTCCATCTCAGTCCTACCCACGTCAGCCAGTGGCAACCTTTAAAATGTAATCAGTACATGTGATGAATTTGTCAAGATGTAGTAATAGATCCCCAGGCACGACATATTCACCAACTAAACTGTTAATGATGACATGTCAACAATTAACAAGTTTCCAAACTTTTAGTGAAATGTCAAGATTTATTTAGATTATTTGTTGTGTGGTCCTTGCTCACTGTGTGTCATTTCCTCCCCAGGCAATATTTAGCTTGTAAAAGATACTTTTTCCACAAATTGTCAGACATATTGTTACATTAATCTGGTATGAAAATAACTTACCGAATCTAGGACATCCCTGCAAACCGTTACGGATAATTGCGTGAAAAATAGCACTTAGAAACTAATTATTTCTAGAACAATGCTGGAACCGCTTTACAATGATATTTAATTTCTTGTTTAAGCTATTGATAGCTTGTGTTTGCAAGAATTCAGTCATTCGTTCCAAACCAATGCAGGTAACTATAGCCAGCGAATTTAGTGCTTTAGTGCTCAGACCAAGAAGGAACTGGTTTCTGTTGTTCGTGCCATCAGAGATGTTGCAACAAAATTATAAGATAGATTTGAATACCTGGATATTTTGAAAACCGGAAATGACAATTTAATGTCAGAAATAAAGAAAATAATAACGCTAACAAACACAACTGTCAGAACACTGACAAACATCCTCATGCAATACATGTATGATGATCAACGGTAAAGGAAGTCTCATAGCAGACACTGCTGTCCGGGATGGAGTGTTAGAGATCTTAATGAACTAGGTCACAACTTGTATATAAGGTAGGATGGCCAGTTTCCTTTCATGCTGCCTTATTTCCTTAACATTAGCCGAGAAACACCTTTGGAGGTGTGTCGACTGGTGTTGAACCATTTAACATTGTCGTGAAAACCGTCTGCTTTACTCCTACACTTATCAAACGCCAGTTCTGGACAGAAACAAAGTTGTCTACATTAAATATATAACCATTCCTCTCATATGGAAGTAAATGTTGTTGGTACGAATCCAGCAGTATTCGGGCTCTCACCCTTAGGCCCAATGTCATGTAATGATATCTGCACGTGTTCCTCAGCTGTTGTCTAGTGCCCTACAGAGTGTTCCATGTATCTGGTCGAGGAGGAAGAAACATTTTTCTAAAATCGTTGAGAGCTGAAAACTCAGATAGATGATGATCAATGGTTGTAAGTGGGTGTGTACACAGCTGACACTCAGGAATGTGATTGAATTCTGTTCAGGTGCTAGTTAAGTTGAACGTGTTGGGGTTCTCAGTCGGAAAATGGTGCTCCGATCTCTCCTCGGAAGTTGATTTACACTGTCATTTGGACTGGGGCTTGCCATATGTCCGTAGACATCTATTAATTGTGCCTGTATTTCTGGTATTTTAATGAATACTTGTGGAGGTATGTCACTTACTACTCTCTGTAACTATTGCCTTATTTCTGGGAGATGGCATGTCTTTGATTTCGCTAACATGGTGAAGTACAGACTTTTTGTTAAATTCGCCTTTTTGGCTGTCAGTTTTCAACAATGAGTCAGTTGGGATGATCCCGTTTCATTCTGCTACTTTGCTCATACACGTCCATAACTGCTTTATCCTTCCTCATTTTAAGAGGTTATATCTGTGTGTGGATTTCTACAGCTGCCTTTGGTGTTGTCTTCTTAACTCCAATAATGAAGCGTAGCGCACTATTTTACACCCTGTCCTAGGAATCCAGGTTAGATTTTGAACAAATTGTAATTTGCTCACTATTGTATTCTATTGCTGAGCGCACATAACCAAGGTGTAAGCCTTTCAATGTATCCGTGTCTGATCCCCATGATGTACTAGCAGGTCTCTTTAAGAGCTGTAGACGTATCACAGCGTTATTCTTCACATTCTGGATGTAATGCTTCAAGTTGAGTTGTCGGTCAAGCGTGACGCCAAGATATGTGGGGTGGTCTCCTCTTATCAATTGGTTCTCCTCTAATTTCAAAATTATGTTTTGTTTAGCAAACTTGTGCCTCTTCGTATACACTGTCTTTTCACAGTTCATTTTTAGTTTCCATATTTGGCAGTAGTCATGCAGTCTCCTCATGTCTCCATTTAGTCTTCGTGCCTCCCTATCAATGTCTTCATGACTAAGGCTTATTGTCAGGACATCGGTATACAAAGCTTTTCCGGTTTGATCTGGTCAGTTAATTCATTGATATAGGTCAGGAAAATAGTACAGGTTAGGAATGAGCCTTGTGGAGATCCTTCTTCTAAAACTTCTTTAGGATTTGCATCATTTACCTTAGTCTGGATGGTTGGCTGAGTCAGGAAGTACTTTATCCAGTTATAGAGCTTGCCATGAATTACCATATTAAACATTTTTACCAGAAGACCTTTCCTCCAAACATGATCGTAAATTTGTTCTAGGTCAAAAAGGATGGTCACTGTATGATTGTTGTTTTGGAAGCCATAATTTATCATTTGTGTTAACCTAAAAAGCTGCTCTTTTGTCCAGCTACCAATTCTGAACTCTGCTTGTTCCTGACATAAGTTGTTGGATTTCTCCAGGAACCAATAGAGACGTGTGTTTATCATTCTCTGTGCTAATTTGCCCAGGCACGATGTTAGGGAGATGGACCGATAGCTGTTCAGTTGATTAGGAGGTTTTTTTGTATTTCAATATTGGTACTATATGTGCATTTCTCAATGATTTGGGAAGCTTGCCTTTTCTCCATGTCATGTTGATAATTCTGAGGACAGCTTCTTTACCTCGAGTCTCCAGAGAAAATAGTACTTCACCTTGGCTTCTTGTCAGGTCCAGGAGCCTGTCTAGGTTTGAGTTTCTTCAGGACCCATTGCAGCTTCTGAGTGTTGAAATCTACTTCAAATATGGAGTTATTTGCTTGTGGCTCTTTCTCTTGACACTTTAGATAGCGGAAATGCTTCCTATTAAGTGCTGTAGGTTTTCCTACTCTATTCACTGAAGCAAAGTAGCGATTAAAGTGTTTTGTTTTGTTGTTGTTTGTCTTCAGTGATTGTTCTCTCTACATCTATCACTGGTTTCGGATTCACTGTCCTGTTTCTTCCGGACAGACTGTCGGCCAGTGATCGGGCTCTATTTCCATTATGCCTAAGGTTTAATTTGGACGCATGCTTTATTATACTGCATTTTTGCTTCTTGTGATGAGATTCCTTCTTACTTTCTTTCTGTCATGTATAGCACTTTGTATTTCTCTATTTCAGAATGGTCTATTTGATTTATGACAGCCCCTTTGGATGCTCTGTGATGCTGCTTCCATAATTGCCTTTGTAATGTTATCCCTCTTCATTTCAACACTGATGGTTGTGCTTATAAGGATACGGCCTGATGTTTCTTCAAGTAACTGCCAGTTCGCTTTTCGGAAGTTCCAGCGCGTTTTCTGTTTGAAATATGTTGTTGAAGGCGTTCATATGTCGGGCAGTTTTGCAGCAAATGTTCAGCGGTCATTTTCCCGGTACCACACGAGCATTCGTCAGTGCCACCTATCTTCAATTTGTTGAATAGGTGGTACCTCAATCTATTGTGGCCTGTCCGAATTCTGAAGACCACGACCTGCTCTCTTCTATTCAACAGGTAATAGGCATCGTTTTTTGTGTAGCCCATTGTTCTGTTCTGTTCTGTTTCCCATTTGGTTATGTATTTAGCTCTAATAAGCCTTTTTGACTCTTCGTATGTCACACTAGGATATAGTTATGGTAGCCTTGCACCTTCGTTTGCCAGTCTGTCTGCCTCCTCGTTGCCTTGGATGTTACAGATTACTGATCTTAAATCATTAAGTTCAGTATTTTTCTGGCTTTTTAGTGCTGTGACTTCGACCAGGGCATCTGTAATCAAGACAATATGGCTTTCATTTCTCTTACCTGTCCCAATTTCTTCTACTGCAGCCCTCAGTGCCTCTGCCTCTGCTCTGAAATTGCTCGTGTATTTTCCAGTTGCCACTGACAGAGTTATTTTTCTACCATTTGGTAGGCTCAGGAATACCCCTGCCCCTTCCGTTCTGTGTTGTGTTTGTTACAGAGCCGTCGGTATATGCATGGGTCCAGTCCATGCTTGGTTAGTTTTTCGTTATGTACCTCAGGGTTATGTCTCTTCTTTCTTTTTCAGTCTGGCTGTTCTTGTTTCCAATACCTGGTATATTTTCTACCACCTCTGGAAATATATACTGCCTCCAGGTAGGTTTTCGTACAGTAGGGATGGGCTTTGGTGTTGTTAGTGCGTTCATCGGGTCTTCGTTCATCTTTGCTTTGGCTATTTCTGCAAAGTTTCTCTGCTTTAGTTTCCCATTGCCAACATTATTTAGTTTCTTATGCATTGGATGGTCTGTTAGTCTTCTGAGTTTTTGTGCTTCCTGCTGGGCTTTGCAGTCTCTTCTGTCGGTCATGGATTGCAGATTTGTAATCTTTTCCAGTTCTACAATTAGCGTTGACTTCATGCCTCCTGTTATAACTCTCATGGCTTGGTTTTGGAGTTTGCTAATTTTGTCAAAGTTCGCCTTTGCAGCTGTTGTCCATGCCGCAATGCCATACTCGAGAACTGGTCTCACTCTTCCAGTGTACAGTTTCTTTAATATACTTTTGTCTGCTCCCCAGCTTGTGCCAGCAAGTTTCCTCATGATTGCCATTCTTTCTCCAGCTCTCATTCGGTTTCTCTCGATCTGACTTTCCCATGTCATGCGCCGATCAAATTTTACTCCCAGGTAGTTTGGGTTGTCGTTTGGCCGCAGATATTTGCCGTTAAGACTTATTTTGGTGTTTTGGGGTTTGTTTGAAAGCGAGAATATCTTACATGGTTTTTTTTTCTTCGTTTATTTTGACCAGCCATGAGTTCGCGCACTCTTCCAGCGATGTTAGGGCCTGCTGCATCCGATTACTTGCTATGGTCCACATAGCCAGATCGTCTGCAAACATGGAGCTGTGGACTCTTCTTGGTATATTGTCAGTGATGTTATTTATAAACACCAGGAATAGTGTGGGTGACAGTACTCCTCCTTAGGGTACTCCCTGCTCAAGTGTCACCTTTTTGCTCATCTGCCCTTGTACTTGAACTCTGGCTGTTCTGTTTTTGAGGTAGTGGCTGATCCATCTGTACATTTTCCCACAAACTTCACTTCTTCGTAGCTTGACTAAGTCCCTCTTTCCAGACCTTTGCAAATGCCCATCTCTCCGAGTGGCTGTTGAAGTCTACAACTATTATGCAGCTGGAATCCTTGACGTCTATACTCGAGAGCGACAGGTCTTTGTTTGGTGGACCGTACAGGTTGAAGATGCGGATCTTCGTTTCTTGGGTTATTATGTCGACTTCTACAATTTCTGCTTGTCCGGTGTGATTGACAGCTACCGCGTTACAAGGTATGCAGTTACGAGTCAGTATCAGAACCGCTCATTTGTGACCTTCTCTATCAAGACGGAAGGTCTGGTATCCTCTGATTGAGAATTTGTGGTTGTTGTTGAGGTGCGTTTCTTGGATACATGCCCCGTCAATCTTACCTTCATGCAAGTGATGTGTTATGGAAACTTTTTTTAATGACTCCCTCCGCATTCCACTGTAGTATTCTGAGGGACGTGTGTTTGGTCAATAGTTTTTGCTCCAACACCTTGTGCCTTGACTCCACAGCACATGGGTGGGTGACCACCAGTAGCATTGGGTGGGCCCCTTCGAGGCGTAAGGCCCGGCACTCTCGCTGCCTGGCGGGACTCCACAGGATGAGCGCAACACTTTTTTATGATATGTTGTACCGTCATCATTCAGCGTTATACGTTGCACTGTTTCGTTAAGCCTGTGGCCCAGTGCATCCGATTTCAACAGGCGTTTCTGTAGGGATGCCCTCCCCAGCCTATCTGCAAGGCAGCAGTTGTTTTTGGTCAGAGTTGTCTCACTTAGGAAAGTTGTCTTGCAGGACTATCGAGTCTTCCCCACTCGTGTCTATAGGGTGTGGCAATGATATGATATGCAGTATGTACTAGTTTGTACTATCCCGGAGGAGAGGCAGTCCAGTGTGTCTGTGTCCCAGGATCGTCACGTCCTGCAAGAAACGTAGCATATGTATGTAAGTGAGGTATCTCTTTGCTCCCTTTATTTTCTCGGCTCATCTGCAGTGATGGCACGCCTAGCATTCTCCGCCACCTGGGAGGTTGTCACAATAGGGCAGAGGTGCAATGTCCGCTGGACTGCATCTCTTCTGCGTCCATTGGGATGACTGATAGCAGACAGAGGTAAAGAGCGAGGCAGGAGTGCCTTTAACCAGGGGACAAGTCTGGCCATGGCACTGAGATGTTGTTCGCCTGGTTTGCTGACATATCTCATAATCAAGGGCTGAGTCTCAACAGTTAGAAGTAAGGCGGCTGCTCTACTGCTTACGACACCCCGACCGAGAACTAAGTCTTCTACTAGTGGTTTCACACCTCATCGCCGTATGGGGTGAATATCGAGCAGCTTCCCGCCCGCTTTGATCAGCAGACGGCATATACCTCTTTCTGCGGCTTGACCGGGTCGGGCTGAGACGCGAGCCCCAGGTCCCAACCATATCGTAGCCTCCCATCGCAGTGGTGCTGAGATTTTGGGCGGGATTCCGGCTTAGATGCGTTCGGCCGTAATCCCTCAGATGGTAGCCCCGCACCATTGGCTTATCAGCCAAGCGCGTGAACCAAGTGTCTGCTTTTAGCGATTCCTCTCGAATTGAGCAGGATTACCGTAGCAACGCCCTGTCATTAGTAGGGTAAAACTGACCTGTCTTCCGAGGGTTTAATACCAGCACCCGTTCACTATTAGACCCAACGAATCAATAGAGGGCTTTTTAATCAGTCGATGACCAAGTGTCTGAAATCTGCGTTTCCTCTAGGGTTAATCAGGATTACCGTAGCAAACTCTCTTTCATTAAGAGGGTAAACTGACCTGTCTTCCGTGGGTCTAATTCCAGCACACGTTCCCTATGAGACCCAACGAAAATGCTCTCAGGCTGTCAGTCATTTTACAGTGTTGGCGTGTTGAGTCAAATTAAGCTGCAGTCTCCACTCCTGGTGGTGCCCTTCCGTCAATTCCTTTATCTAACACTGGATGCGAGACAATCGAGCCACCGAGAGCCTAGCCCCAGATTTTCGAGGGTCTAATTCCAGCACACGTTCCCTATTAGATCCAACGAAAGTGTTCTCGGCATGTCAATCATTTATATATATATATACACGCACACACACTCACACAGAAATACAAATACACACACATACATATATATTGTTGTATAGGCTATATCAAATTGAACCTGTGCAATAAAATAGCATGCCAGCACATAGTTAAATAAGATACATTTATATTGAAGCATCAGCACGATGTAGATTGGATTTGAATTTTGGATACTGTTAATGATACATTTTGTGTGTGTGTGAATATAACTAATAAATGCTACTTTAAAACATTTCCATACTGATATCGAATGTAGGAACATCAAGGACATAGATGCTAGGTTTCCTTCTAAAATCTGCAGCGTATCTTGAGCGTTTCACATGTCCATTAGCTGAATGTTTATTATTTAAATCATTATGCTTGTCAGCCCCAAAACAAAATATAATATCTATATTGTTGTGTACACTTTACTTGATACTGGTAGGACGAATTCAACAGATTTTACAGTCCATTATGTGAATAAATCTGTTGACATTACATATTTTGTTTTTAAAAGTCAATTCCGTGTTACATGTTACGGAAATGCATGTTTGAAGAGGCGACATAGTGTAACTCATTGCTAATTGTTTTTTGATGCTGAATAAATGAAAGAAAACATTGTTTTTTTTTCTTCTTCGTCGTTCGTTTTCAATCTCCCGTTACCAAGCCCTGAACGTTCTCTCACTCCCGCTACTAAGCCCGGAAAGTTATCTCACTCCCGCTACCAAGCCCTGAACGTTCTCTCACTCCCGTATCAAGCCCTGAACGTTCTCTCACTCCCGCTACCAAGCCCTAAACGTTCTCTCACTCCCGCTACCAAGCCCTAAACGTTCTCTCACTCCCGCTACCAAGCCCTAAACGTTCTCTCACTCCCGCTACCAAGCCCTAAACGTTCTCTCACTCCCGCTACCAAGCCCTAAACGTTCTCTCACTCCCGCTACTAAGCCCTGAACGTTCTCTCACTCCCGCTACTAAGCCCGGAAAGTTATCTCACTCCCGTTACCAAGCCCTGAACGTTCTCTCACTCCCGCTACCAAGCCCTAAACGTTCTCTCACTCCCGCTACCAAGCCCTAAACGTTCTCTCACTCCCGCTACCAAGCCCTAAACGTTCTCTCACTCCCGCTACCAAGCCCTAAACGTTCTCTCACTCCCGCTACCAAGCCCGAAACGTTCTCTCACTCCCGCTACCAAGCCCTGAACGTTCTCTCACTCCCGCTACCAAGCCCGAAACGTTCTCTCACTCCCGCTACCAAGTCCTGAAAAGAGCTTTGCAAGTAGCAGGATGTTGTCCGGAGAATAGAATACATTTTTTCATAACTAAAATATTGCAGTAATTTACATTAACCTCATTCGGATATAATGTATATCTGCAGTAGACTAAATAGAAGTTTAATAAATTGACAGCCCCAAGTTTGAACAAGGGTTAATCAGTAAATAGGTTACAAAAGGCTATTTAAAAAAATCTAGATGAGATACACACCTGAAAACCTTTTATTTTTGTTCTAACATTATTCATTATTTCTCAAGATAATTTCCAACAGTGTTATACCTATCTCATCGTTCTATTAGTGCATCAAAACCTGTAGTATAGATCTTAGCCCTGCTGATTCAGTCACATTTGCACATCACGTTGAACTGCTTCGTCACTATGGTATAGGCTAAACCATGCGAACATCCTATCATATCGGCTACACTATCAATCATTAGTCTCCTGAAAGCTCGGACCATCTCCCTCAACCGCCACAAAGATGCTTCTGCTGCAACCTGAACAGGACCACTAGGTCGGACTACATCGGCAATTTGTGAACGTTCTTTAGAAAATGTGTCAAATCCGTTATGCACGGCTTTGAGCGACAAGCATTTCTCAGTGTAAACAAGAGGCATTTCCTGATGACAGAAAGTCATTTTATCCACAAACAGAAACGCACAACAGCCTGTTGTACACTTAAATGAACACTCAGTGAACACGGGCCTAATTTGGTATATTTACTGCGTACGTGCATTCGACACCTTGTGTCTTCTACCTACAGTACAATGACTTACTGTTAGGACACTACAAAGAATCACGCAGTAATCCACAGATTGCAAAGTTTCGACATTAAATGAAGTACAAGGGGAGAAGGGTGCATGACAGGACTGAGAAAGAGAGTGTACAAACAGCGAGCTACAAGGACCATCATCATCCAGACCCTGTGCCCATTTCTAAAACAGACTGAGTACCTATGCGTACGCCCGGATTGCAGTGGCGTCAATTCTTAGATACAGAAACAGAAACCTACAGTAATCCCTAAGCTGGATGCTGCTGTCACCTAAGACACCAGTAGAAACCACCAATTACAAATGTCGGCTGTGCCATATCCGTTTGTGACCTACTTACTGACTTATCCTCATATTTTTTATAATTAAACAAATAATACAATATAAAACAATTTCAGCCATGATTGATCAGACTATCTGGAATTAATGCCGGAGGTTCTTGAAAAGAAAACTATGCTACAGAAACTAAAACACAACGAACTATGTTCACGATCTGACATTAGCAGGAAGATTGCAAGCCTTTCAATGTCATTCTACATTATTTGCAAATCACATGTTGAAATATTATGGCATTTCCTTTGTTATAAATTTCAACAAACCAGTTGCCGTTGTATGTTCACTATAGTCTAGGTCTTGCCTAACATACTGGCTGCGTACATAAGACGATTAGTCATGCCAACGCAGAGCTTAAATAGCCTGAACAAAATATGGAATAACACCAACAAACCGACAAAAATGAAAATCTTGAGAGCCTGTGTTCTTCCTCTGGCAGCATATGGCTGCGAATCATGGACGATTACCAGAACTTCTAGGATAAGAATTGAGTTCTTAGATTGAAAATATTACAGAATGATCGTCAGAATACCCTGGACGGAAAAAAGGAGGAATATAAACATGAGGCAAGAGTTGATCATAGAGGAGAACTTTTTTACAGAGTTTATTTTGACCAGAAAGTTTAACTACTACCAAGAGACACAACGGTCTTGAGAGAACAGTGATGGAAGGTATAGTTTCAGGCAAAAAAAGCAGCGGTAGTCTAAAAAGACGTTTGCTCAAACATATCCAGGAATGCCTGGGTATGACTGTGGCGGTGGCTAGAGTTTTGGCAAGGGAAAGAGTTTCTTTCAGACGGGCTGTGATGGGAGCGACATTCTATAGAAGACACGCTACATGTTGATGTTGATTCTACATTAAGAGCTTTTAGTCAAAACGTAGTTTGTTATTCGAAGTTTAAGAATGTGTGCACCCATCGATCTGACTTGTACTTGTTTATGTTTCTAAAGAGATTTGAATGTACCCGAAGACCATATAACGCAATGGTTTTCAACATGTTTTCGATGACGCCATCTCCAAGCCATGTATCCTGCTCTGCGGTACCCTTGGTCAATTTTCCTTTAGAGCTCATTCCCAGACAGAGCACGACACGAAGAGATCAGAAAATTGGGTGTAATCCCGTGCATGCAATACATGAATAGGTAGAAGTATTAAATGTTTTCAACACCTGACAAGATTGCAGCTTAAGTTTCCAGCTGTGGGTTCTACAACAACAGACATAAGGTAGACAGAGTAAAACGACATTGAGAAGAAACTATGCTACAGAAACTAAAACACAACGAACTATGTTCACGATCTGACATTAGCAGGAAGATTGCAAGCCTTTCAATGTCATTCTACATTATTTGCAAATCACATGTTGAAATATTATGGCATTTCCTTTGTTATAAATTTCAACAAACCAGTTGCCGTTGTATGTTCACTATAGTCTAGGTCTTGCCTAACATACTGGCTGCGTAAAACGACATTGAGAAGAAACTATGCTACAGAAACTAAAACACAACGAACTATGTTCACGATCTGACATTAGCAGGAAGATTGCAAGCCTTTCAATGTCATTCTACATTATTTGCAAATCACATGTTGAAATATTATGGCATTTCCTTTGTTATAAATTTCAACAAACCAGTTGCCGTTGTATGTTCACTATAGTCTAGGTCTTGCCTAACATACTGGCTGCGTACTAGTATATAAATATTTAAATTGATGTGCACGTTTAGTTTAGTTTAGTCAAAGAATCATCGTCATTGCACACGGTTTAACCCATAAGTGTTCAGTTCTTCTCCATGTTGTTGGGGAATCTCAGTGCACGAACTCGTAGCACCGGCGAGGATATCGTAATATATTGGCTATATTTTTGTAACAACATTTTGAATTGTGCACACGCAGAGGCCGTTAAGCCTTTTCCTTTCGATTTCCAACTGGCGAGGGATTTTTAACGTAATCTACACTGAATACAGACGATCGATCTCTATAACCCAGAGATCCGAGAAAATACCAAAATGTCCAGGTGAAAAAAATCCCAATCGCCATCTTGATTTGAACCCGTGAGCTCCAGCATCCGAGGCTGACGTCTGACTTGGAGACCACTTTATGTGCATAAATTTTACGGCAATGGTTAATACATTTATTGAAATTTATGCCACAATCCCTTTCAATGAAAACATGTTTGTGACAAGACATGTTTTTTTTGTTTTTGGTGTTATGTCTTAAATGCATTTTTAATGTTTTTGTCTTAAATGCACTTTTAATGTTTCTGTCTTAAATGCACTTTTAATGTTTTTGTCTTAAATTAACTTTTAATGTGCTGCATCGGGGAAAAATTGGAAGCATGCCAACACACAATTGTGCATACATTTTAAAATATCAAAATACATGTATTTATTACTTACCTAAACATATTGAAACTTCTGTTTTTTGCAGAATATATGTTATGTCTAAGTTACTTCATTTTTTCCACATGCAAATTTGAAATATTAGTTAATCTTTTATGTGTCCAGTTTGCGTCACCGATTCATTAGGGTTTCCAACAATGGCTTACTTATTATTATTATGGCCTTTTACGTCTTGACAGGCCATCAATAATCTGGTCTGCAGACTCTTTAGACTCTTTCCTTTTACGTGGTTTGTCTTCCATCTTTGTCATCAGAACAAGGTCTGGTGCCTCGATGCACGGTCTCAAGGTCGCTCTCCATGAAACTCTGTCTTCTGCAATCTCCTCCTAGATATTTGGATTGATCGTAAAATCGTACATGGATTATAACGAAAAGCTACCCAAGCATGGACTGGACCCATGCATACACCGACGGTTCTGTAACAAACACTACACAGAACGGAGGGGCAGGAGCATTCCTGAACCTACCAAATGGCAGAAAAATAACACTGTCATTCGCTACTGGTAAGTACACAAGCAATTTCAGAGCGGAGACAGAGGCACTGAGGGCGGCAGTGGAAGAAATGGTAACACACAGTGAAAATGAGAGCCATATAGTCCTGCTGACAGATGCTCTCGCCGTAGTCACAGCGCTAAAAAGCCAGAAAAACACTGAGCTTAATGACTTAAGAGCAGCACTCTGCAAACTGTGCCAGCAGTCCGCACCAAAAAGGGTAGTGGTACAGTGGGTTCCGTCACACTGCAACATCCAAGGCAACGAGGAGGCAGACAGACTGGCAAAAGAAGGTGCAAGGCTACCACAAACAGATACCAGTATGACGTACGAAGAGTCAAAACGGCTTATCAAAGCCAGATACATGACCAAATGGGAAACCGAACATACTGGTTACACCAAAAACGATGCCTATTACCAGTTGAACCGAAGAGAGCAGGTCGTTGTCTTCAGACTTCGCACTGGCCACAACAGACTGAGGTACCACCTATTCAACAAATTGAAGATAGGGTGTACCGACGAATGCCCGTGCGGTACTGGTAAAATGACGACTGAACATCTGCTGCAGAACTGCCCGACATACGAGGATCAGAGAGAGCAGATGTGGCCATTACCAGTGGAACTGCAAGACAACAAAAAAACAAACCATGTCCTCTGTAGTACAGATTGATCTTAATCCCGCTGTATCCATGTCTCTTTAAAAGATATCTATAGGCTCTGGGATCTTGGAGCAGTCCTCTTTTGTGTAGACTGTGCCAAAGTACTGATTGAGCAGATTAGCTGCCTCCCTGTTCTCACCTATTATTTTCCCTGTACTGTCTATGAAAGGGCCTACTTTGTATTTCGTTCTATGTTTATTTCTAACATAAGAAAAGAAGCTTTTACGAATAGTATTGATCCTCTGAGAAACTTTTTTTTTTAAGTCAATTTTTGCTATTTTATTCACCCTTCTGAGCTAATGTTCTGCTTGCCTAAATATTTTTAATTCGTTTCTTTTGATTTATCTGCCTCTATATATTTTCCATGCTTTATTTGTAGCTCTTCTACATTGAACTGTAAACCTAGTTATCCACTTTTTACGCTTGGGGTGTACCTCCCTACATGGAACACATTCCTCTTTCAGCTTTTCTAGAACACACAAGAAAGCATTGGACAGACAAAATAGGAGAGCAAGAAAGAAAATCAATTACATTTTATTAATCGACAAGGATAAAAGTCAGTACAAATGAGCATAGTTAAAAAACTGATAATAAATCAATAATAATAAATTACAATTGGTTCAGTTTCCCCCCCCCCCCGGAGCATAGGTCTTCAGCAAATACATGTCAAGTCATCAAATGTTGAACGGTCCATATATGCTAGAGTTTTTGTGGCTTAACGTTTCAACACAACAGGGCAGACAGCTTTAAGCGCAACCCTCATTAGTAGCCTATTAACACATTCATGCAGGTTTCGGTGTTACTATTCACAACTTCTATTTCGGGGATAACACTTACACGACTTAAAGGACAAAGAGAAACACATTTAGAGAAATGGACTACCGGTTTTTTCTCTGAATCCACACAAACAGGTGCGTATTTTCAGGTAGCTAATGCTTATTCATTTCATTTTTGTTGTCATTATACGTCGTGAAGGTTAGTTAGTTATTTCTTTTTGTCCTATCTTGTGTTATTTCTTCTTTTTTCTTTTGCGTTCGTTCTCAATCTCCGGCTACAAATACCTGAGGAGAGTTTTGCAAGTAGCAGGATGTAGTCCGGAGAGCGGAATGCGTTGTATCGTTAGTTTACAGCTTGACTGCGATCTTTGCACCTTTCGATCGGTCCGACTCATCCTTCTCCGGCAGGTCTTGTGTTCTATTTCCTTTTTTCTTCCGTAAAAGGACACGGTCAAGATCAAAACCTGTTTATAAACATTAACAAAACAAAGATATTGGCCACTGACAAAACACGGAATTCATAAATTTACAGTAGGTGGTAAAGAAATAGATCTGGTCACGCATTTTACGTATCTGGGCTCCAGAATTGACACAAATGGCGACTGCTCCGAAGAAATCATAAGACGATTAGTCATGCCAACGCAGAGCTTAAATAGCCTGAACAAAATATGGAATAACACCAACAAACCGACAAAAATGAAAATCTTGAGAGCCTGTGTTCTTCCTCTGGCAGCATATGGCTGCGAATCATGGACGATTACCAGAACTTCTAGGATAAGAATTGAGTTCTTAGATTGAAAATATTACAGAATGATCGTCAGAATACCCTGGACGGAAAAAAGGAGGAATATAAACATGAGGCAAGAGTTGATCATAGAGGAGAACTTTTTTACAGAGTTTATTTTGACCAGAAAGTTTAACTACTACCAAGAGACACAACGGTCTTGAGAGAACAGTGATGGAAGGTATAGTGTCAGGCAAAAAAAGCAGCGGTAGTCTAAAAAGACGTTTGCTCAAACATATCCAGGAATGCCTGGGTATGACTGTGGCGGTGGCTAGAGTTTTGGCAAGGGAAAGAGTTTCTTTCAGACGGGCTGTGATGGGAGCGACATTCTATAGAAGACACGCTACATGTTGATGTTGATTCTACATTAAGAGCTTTTAGTCAAAACGTAGTTTGTTATTCGAAGTTTAAGAATGTGTGCACCCATCGATCTGACTTGTACTTGTTTATGTTTCTAAAGAGATTTGAATGTACCCGAAGACCATATAACGCAATGGTTTTCAACATGTTTTCGATGACGCCATCTCCAAGCCATGTATCCTGCTCTGCGGTACCCTTGGTCAATTTTCCTTTAGAGCTCATTCCCAGACAGAGCACGACACGAAGAGATCAGAAAATTGGGTGTAATCCCGTGCATGCAATACATGAATAGGTAGAAGTATTAAATGTTTTCAACACCTGACAAGATTGCAGCTTAAGTTTCCAGCTGTGGGTTCTACAACAACAGACATAAGGTAGACAGAGTAAAACGACATTGAGAAGAAAATGGATAGATGATGTCAGTGAGACACCGAAGAAACACATAATAATAACATATGAGGTACATCTGGTACACGAAAGAGAACGACACCTCCCTACGTCACCTACCGATACAAGTGGATAGAGCGTGATTAAGACTCCACCGCAGACGCACTTATTACGTCAGTAAAATAATTGTAATCTGTGAACTTTTGGGTTGATAAGCGCTCAAAATATACAAGTTAAATAGAGAAGCAAGCTACAAGAACAAGGAATACCAAAGGCTGTTGTTGTTGAATGTCCACAATGAATAAGTTTACTCTTTTATGCTCCGTGAAAAGGGCGTTAAGTGGCGGGTTGAGTAACTTTCCTCACATTCCGTGCACGCTGTTGAAGGTGGATCGCGTTCGTCCAGGTGGTTGTGCTATTCTTAGCTTCATCTGCGTACAATCACGTTTATCCACAGCTCGTCCTCCAGATTGCCTTGAAAAAAGCCTGTTTCTAAGAACGCTACATGGAAGAAAGATAATGGTCTTGGTAAGTATATTGTGCCTGACCCTAACTTAGACGTCCATGACATCATCATATGAGTGGCTGATTGGACCAGCGTCTCAGTTCCCCATACACAAGACTGTAATATACAACAAATTTGAATCACTTTGAACTAAACCAAACAAAAATAAAGTAAAATGCAGCAACATTTTAATGAGGAACTAAAGCAAGACGTAATTCACAGGTCTGTTTAAATGGTATATTTATTCAACGGAAGGCATGAAATAGACCATAACAAGTTTTTTTTCCAAAATACAACAGCCTCAAAGAACAAAAGGGCACATCTTCAAATTATTTGTTAAAAATATTGATTGGATACCAAGAAATTTGTGAATATTTGAAATGTATTATCACAAGAAAAAGTGTAGACAGAGTCAATTAATGCATCAAGAAAAGATAGGATGGACATAGTTATTTTTAGACCAAGTTTATGTAAAAGAAACTCGCTGTATCCAGGCTCTGCATAGTTTTCAAAACCAGCATAAAGACAAAGACGTTACGTTAAGTCAAGTTTAATTAAGTAAAGTAATATTTGTGAGCTGTACCTTAATATTACTCAATCATATCATCGATCCAACTAGGGATGGACCACCTACTGTGTCTATTCCTACACAGTCTGTACAGCATAACTTGCCTGTACTTGTTAAGTGGCATGCTTATATCTTTGTTTTAAATTGTGTCTTAAATTGTTTTACAGCAACCACACAAACATGGACTACCATTTTGTTATTATCAATTTACAGAACAAATGCCTTTCTGCAAATATAAGATGAATTTATTTACCTGTACAGCAATACGTTAAAGATACGCATAAAGTTTGATCTGTTTTTGGACATGAATATTTCGGCTAATGGTCCTGTACACAGAACTCCAATCTAGGTTTAACTAATGCTTTATACAATTTGAGTATCTCCTCCATGCTCCTATGTTTAATATTTTTAATTCTCATACCTAACATTTTAACATCCAATCTTTCAGACGAGGTGGGTGAAATTTATGTGACATAAAATATGTCAAACTTAACACATCACATTTAGTTAACAACAAATGTCATACTTGGCAGGTTATATGTAATTAACATCATATCTGTCAGACCTGGTATGCGATTGTTGATGTGAACTACAACATACTGATGAAAACCTCATCTGACGTCATTAAGTCCAACCTACTGACAAGGCATCCCCTCACGTAATGTGAAGGTTCATCCTAAAAACCAAGACCTCACTATCACGGAATGCACCTGGAACGTGTTACACCGGTAACAGATAAATGCGGTGGAGATCGATGCTGTGATCCCGTTAGTGCTTAGAAAACTTGTTTTGCACTACAACGAGGGCAGCACAGGCCAGACTTTTCATTATGCCCATTTTGTCACTGCCAACAGCCGAGCACAAAGTGCTTCAGAAAATAATATTTCTGGCCGAAGATGCATCATGGGATAGGGCGGACAGCAGCCACAGACTCAAAGATGGCTGGTAACATCAGGGTCAATGGCCCATAGCTTACCAAGACCATATTCCGCCTCCAAGTGGGGGTTCTGAAAACAGATTGCAACAATGCAGTCTGAATAAGAGGTTAGGGATCGATGAGGGAAAACCAATCCAGTCCCTGAAATCTCAAGCTGAAATCGAATGTGTTAGACATGAAGGCGTTTATATGGTTGTCTAGCTGTAATCTACGCCACAAATTCATTTTTTGGAATGATCTTCGAAAATGAAGAAAAAGAAGGAGTTGAAAAAGAAGAAGAATAAAAGAAACAGCATCTGAGAAATAAGAAAATACCAAAAGAAGTAATCCAGTAATGG